>JAPQWV010003105.1:0-45741 GCA_027422505.1 Craterostigma plantagineum
TTCCATATTCGATTTGTTTTGCTGTTACTAAGGTTCGATTATATGTTCTAATTGATCTGAGCATGTTTTCGTTCGATCGAATCACAAATTTTTACGAATTTTGAAGATCGGATCGAAAATTGTGTTCTTCGCGAGTTCATTCTGATTTTTCGAAAATTGGACTAATTTGCTTTGCTTGTGCTGAATTGAGTGTTTGTTCTTGTGAATTTGGTGATTTCGATCGATTACCGGGCTTGGTAGACTGATTTGCTGTTTTCGTTCGGAATGTTGAAGAAGAAATTGCATTTTCATGTTCTTCGTCAAATCATCTGATTCTGAAAGTTTTGATATGTTTGCTGTTTTCTGGTTTGATCGTGTGGTAAAACTGTTATGCTGTAATTTTCGATCAATAACCCATGTTCGATTTGTATTATTAGTGTTTGAGTTGAATTCAGAATTTTTGCGAGTATTCGTAAGTCTCAGTTAAAGGTTTTCGCTGGTATATGAGTGATCGCAAAAGTCTGGTACAGTATTTGATCAATAATAGTAATGAGCAAGACTTGATGAGAATAATTTACTAATGATCGCAAACAGTAATGGTCGATAATTTTTTACGATCGCAAACCGTTCCTTCTACGGTCGAGAAACTGATGGTCAACAACAATTTAACATTCGAAAACCCATATAAATATAGCGATCGAAATTTTCTCTCTCCTGGTTGCTTTCAGGTGATTCCAATACTCACAAACACAATTGCACAATCATTTTTGTCATCATTACACATACTCTCATTATCGTATAGTCATCACGTGCATTGCCATGTTACAATCTCAGCAATACCTTTGCAAACCATCGAAAATCTCTCTTCGTTTAGCAATCGAAAATTTTGAGGCGAAATTGCATTTCAAGTTCCAAAATATTATTTTAGTCACTGCAGTTACATTTCGATCCCAAATAGTTTTCAATTCAGTCTTTAAAGTTCTGATCTAGTCCAAAATTTTCAAATTAACCCCAGAACTTTAAATTTACTCAATTCTCACTCATTTACATGATTTTACGATCGCAAATTTTGTTTAGTTGCTTTTACAGGTTTGTCGTCGCAAAACTGATTTTTCGCCCGCAAAAACTTTTGCTATCGAAAATTTGATTTTAAAGGTTTAGATATTAAAGTCTCAAAACGACGACGTTTTATCAAATCGCAAAACTTTTATGGTCGTAAAACTTTACGTAACTGTTCGATATCCAAAACTATTTTCTAAAAACAGTACCTCGTCGAAAAACTTAACAATCGAAAACCGTGATTTATATTGACAATAAGAAAAAAACTTATAAAATTTTTTTCGATCGAAAACAGTAACCTACATTTGGCACATTATAGAAAAAGCTTTTGGTATTGCTCTAACTTAATTAAACCTTATTAAACAAAAAACTTTTCGAAACTGAAATTTTAAAAGCCAAATATTTTAATCACTATAAAAAAATTCAAATCCATAAAACACGTCAAGGATCAAAATATCCAACCCAAAATTAAATACAATAAAACATTATGAATCCAACTATAAAGAAATTACAAGACGAAGTAAAAATATTACAAGACAAAGTAACTGAGCTAAATCGTCTCGAACTCAAATCAACTCAGTGGAATGAAGTGAACAATATGAGATTATCCTAATATACCGCAATATATGGTACACTAGAGTTATCTCTTTAGAGAAAATTATTACGAAGCTAGTTGAAACTAACACATCCTCTCTATGGGCAGTTATTCCTAACTCTAAATTGTTAAGTTGTTAGAATCCTTACAAACTGGGTATGCTAACATGAAAAATGAGCGGACAAGTACAAAAGAGTTAGAAGAGGAATTATCTAAGTCTCGGGAACAAATAGCTAGTCTCAAATCTAAGCTTAGGAGCTCTAGAGCGAAAATAGATGAATTAACTACGAGCTTGAATTCTAGTGAGACTAAGCATATTTTGTTGGAGAAACATAGTAGTTCGGTAGTAAGGAATTAGAAGACAGGCTAGACAACAACCATAAATGTCTACTTAGGAATCTGAATGAGAAAAGTCATCTTAAATGTAGACTGGAAGTTGTGAACGAAAAGGTCACTAGTCTTGAAGCTCAACTAGAAAAATCTAATTCTAGGATTAGTGAATTAAGTAAGAGTCTAGATACCTGTCAAGACGAGAAAAGCACCGCTTTGTTAACTATGCTACTCTAGACACCGAATGTAAGAAGCTAAGAAATTTAGAAAATCTTCTTGCGACTTCTAAGACCAAGGAAGCACAATCTCGCCATTCTGAAAATTCTTCTTCCGTTGATATACCTCATATTCCTAAGAAAATAGTGGATTTAAATTCTACATTAGAACAGAAAGAAAGAATTTTGCGCTTTTATTGGAAATATCTAATCTCAAAGCTTCCTCACAAGGGAAATTACTCTTAAAAAATGTTAAGAAAGAAAAAGAGCCTTTGAGCGCCAATAGATCAAATACTTCAATTTCTAAAGCCATTACTTCTACATGTTCGTTAAACCCATCAATTTTAGAAGTACAAACTTTGAAAGTGATTCTACTAACTTTTCACTTTAAAAGCCTAGACTTGAAAATAGTTTTCGAAATTCTTATTCTCGTGTGAAAAATGTGCATTCTCCACGTAGGAATTACGACACTTATACTTTACCTGCTTATCACTCTATTTGCTCGTATTCTTACATAAAGTACCCAGTCAATATTCGTTCCGAAAAGCATTTATTACGACTCGGTACTGAGAAGACCTTTACAAGTACACATTCTAGGAGCACATATTCACATGGTAGAATTACTTATCCGTGTAAAATCAAGCAAAAATGGATTCCTAAGTCGGATATCAAGTCACAAAGTACTAGTCAAATATGGACTCCTAAGGCTACATCTTCGACCAACTTAGGCTCACAATCTAATCTTACACGATTTACGACTAACTCGTTTTCTGCTAATAAGGGAGGACCCATACGACAATGGGTACCAAAGTCCCGATAGTCTTGCAGATTTCCCTCATGTATGGTACTTCGAGGATAGTTGCTCCACATACATGATCAAGGGCGAGCGGCAGAGCAACTACAACAATTCCCTACCTAAGCGACAAAATCAGTGACAAAATTCCTTACCCTTTCTGAAAAAAAAAGTAGCTAAAATTTAGGATGAGTCGCTATTAATTTTCTAGGGATTACATTTGGTACATTATGCATCTGAGCTGAAATGTTAAATGCCAAATTGTTTTTGAAAATTTTTTTCTTGCATTTTTCCGCATTTAGTTCTAATAAAAAAAATCAACCAATCATGCATTTTCACTTAGTTTTTTTTTTTCTGTTTTCATATCATGTTCATTTTTAATAAAAAAACAAAAACAACGAAAAAATGGGGAGTCACGATTACTCAATCTAGTTTGATTTGTTCACAAAAATCCTTCCTAGATATATGACTGGTTATTTGGTTAAATATTGTCTGCCTAGTCGCATTCTTTTGTCCAAATATCACTCGTTTGTTCCACTAGACACAAAGCCACATCATATATGTGAGATTTTGAGCCTTATTGTTTTTTTCTGGAATTTATCCTTGAGCGAGTCACACATCAAGTGCTTGTCTTAACTTGTATTTCTTGGCCTCATACTCGCCTTGCATTAGATTGTTGGGAAATGATTAGCGCATGTAGGAAAATTCCTCACTTGGCCAAATCAAAATATCATCCTTGAAATTATTCCTCTAGTCATCCCTTTGAGCCTTCTCCGATATCATTCTCTTCATTAGTAACCCGATCAAGCCTTGAACCGTAATTCTTAAATTTCGGAGGGTTGCATAAATGAGAAAAGGAGGGGGAGAAAAAGGCGATGAAAGAAAAAGAAGAAAATGATGACAAAAGGAGGTGGAAAACGCACACGAGGAATGCTCAACGCACAATAAATAGTCCAAAAGAACCTGTCTTCCTAATTATTGATATCTTCAAGAAATCATAAGAAGAGGGCATGGATCTTGCTGTGAACTTCTCCTCCGATAGTCTCGTATACTCGTCAGAACGGCTGGAAAGAGGAGCACCACGAAGTGAACTTTTCCAACGATAATCCGGTCTTATATCGAGACAACGAGAAGAGGAGCACGGCCTTGGGTTCGAATTCCACAATTGCGAACTTTTCCAAAAAGATAATCTCTGAAACCTCTCTAGGGATTAAGGGAAGAGGAGCGCGGTATCGGCCTGAGAACCAACAAGAAGAACTTCGCCTACGATAATCTCCTATAGCTCGTGGAGAAGAGAGCTTCAGCTTGAGCAAGTGTAGAATAATATGAAAAAGTTTAAGGATGGAAAAGAAAATGCCGGTGAAGAGGACGACGAAGAAAAGGAAGAAGATCTTTAGTCCACAATTCCTAAATTTTTCCTTCCCTTCTAAGTCAGAACCAAAATACTAAATCCCTAAGTCCCTTTGATTCCGAATCCACGGTCTCTCGCTAGGTGAAATGATTAAAAGCGCCTTGGGAGCAGGTTAATTGATATAATTTTGCTTGTGTTGACATGAGTGATATATCTAGTATATAAATCCCATGATAAAAATAACTGAGCGCTAGAGCGAACCTCGTGAGAGTTGTCGAAATGGATCACTCTATGAACTTAGGACTTTAAGTTTGACGACATGACTTGACGGCGAATTATTGTTATATGTGTCATGTGAATTATTTGCGTGAAATGATCAAAGTGACGTAATCTGACCCCAAATAAAAAAAAAAGAAAACTTACTTAAAAAAAAAGAATAAAAAAACGTATAGTATATTGTTTCGAATTTTTTTTCTTCTTTGCATATTTTTCATGTATTTTTGTATTATATTTTGCATTATTTTACTTGCATTTTTTTATGCATTTCGCAATTTTCAAATGCATTTGCACATGCATTGGCACAGACTTGTTTAAAAGCGAAATATTTCTTGCTTAAATAGTTACGCAAATTTTCATATGCATGCTTAGGAGTTCATGCATATATGCTAAAATGATTATATGTGTTTCTACTCGGTGTGTCATATGTGTTAAATTCTCATATGCATATCTTGGTGAATATGTATATCCTTGCGAAATTGTTAAACACTATATGCACACTATTTGTGGGGGAGTCATGATTCTTACTAGGAGAAACATGAATTAAGGGATAGAATGAAAAATTACTCTATTATTTTGAAATTACTCCGTTATATTTTCCGCTGAGCAATGAATTGAGGGGGAGTAATATGTGTTTAAGGGAGAGTAATTTTTACTGTTATAATTCATGTTTACGCTTTTAGAGTGTACTTTAGAATCATGAGCTCTCCTTGAATCTTTTTAAATGACTAATCCTCGGGGTAGCTTTTTAGTCATTTCATGTGTGTGAAGTGGACGTTTCTCAAGAAGATCTTCCAACCACCACTTCTAGTTCTGCTCTCGAAGATTTAGCGAAAGAAAGAGACGGCCTAGCTTTTTCTGGAACTAGAGACGTTCGAGGCCGAACCAGACACTTCCATTCGGAGAAGCCGAATCTGGCGAAACGGAGAAGATGGCTAAATCCCGAGCCCTCTCCTCGATTTTCTCAAGCCTCTTGCTTCCGAAAGAAGAAGTAAGGACCGAGGACCGAGCGACACGAGACTCAAGCATCATCAAGGACTGAAGTTGCCAACAGTGTCAACTGCATCAAGGACCAAAGTTGCCAACTGTGTCCACTGCATCAATGATCGAAGTTGCCAACCGTGTTCACCTCTCCAACCCTCACATCGGATTCCCCGATCTCAACACAAGGTTGACCCAAACAGGGGGAGTTTCGAGTTTCGTGTGCTTTCAACGGGAGAAAGGGAACGCGGACTTTCTAAATCCGGCAAGAATAATTCGTACATCTTACGGCCTTTAGGAGAAGAACTTCAAAGGAAGATTCGAAGTAAAAGCCGATGCCTAGAAGACCGTGTGAGCTTGAAGATTTTCTAATTCAAGAACTCGATGACTCTTTCCACTTGCAAGACGAAGACAACCCGAACTATATTGGAAATTGAATACAAAGGGGGGGATTGTTGGAACTATGTAATTGTATTCAATTAATATAGTAGTCTTAGTCTTGCTATGCAAATTAGTAGCCTTGGTAAATTGTAATTAGTCATTTTGTAGTACTACTTGTGTAAATATACCACGAGGTGGTATATATAAGTGAACTCCTAAGAAAATTAGCAGTGTGTTGTACAAGGGATTGAAGGAACGAAAATTTTGGAGAGAAAAATATCGCACCTCCCTTGCTTCATAACCAATGAGGTAACCTTCGATTTAACTCTAAATTCTTAAAGATTACCAATCGATTCCTTCTAGGTTGGATATATTTGGACCTAACACCTTCTGCTCTCTCAGAGTCTCGCAAACATATAAATTTGGAGTATGCTTTCTTTCTTTTTCATTCTTCGTTGTGAGGTGGTAGCATCTTACCGGTTGGTTTGTGCATCTGCACATCTTACATGTACATTCTCTCTCTTTGTGCTATTTTGTGACCGATTTCCAAAAAAAAGACATCTTCCTCCTGTTGAGCGAGATTATCAAAAACAACATGAATATCCAACTCCTCCATATCTTTGTTTTGTCTAAGTTGAGTGGATATCTTTTTCCAGTCCGAGGGCAGAACAGATAGAAATCTGATATTTGTTTCCATGTTCGTCTTCGAGATTTCTATCTTCCTCATCTCGTTGAGAAGAGTGAGGTATCTTTGATATACATCATATAGGCTCTCCTCGGCTTTGCTTTGAAGGATTCATAAGCAGTGAGAATATTGGCCTTTTTGGCCTTGATGCCTACTTCCATCCTCTCCATCATCCTATGCAACTCATCCCACATCCCTTAGGCGTTGGGAGGCTGTCTATCTGTCTATAGATGTCATTAGGGATGCCTTGCATGAGTGTGTTCATGGCTATTAGATCAGCCTTCGCACGGGCCTTTTCCTCGAAAGAGTACTCCCTAGGCTCCTTAAGTCGCCTAGTAGCGGGAATTTGAGGAGTAGCCGTGTCATCACCGGCTATGACCCAAAACTGTGCAGGTCCCTCTTCGAGTAACCGCAATAAATTTTCGGCTTGATCTTTCAGAGCTATTAAGTTTAGGAAGCGGCTTCTCCAACTGTATATTCACTGCGTTGCAAGATCGACGGACGATTGTCGTTTCCTAGCGAGTATGCATCCATCTGTTCTTTGCTTTTTTTTGTTGACGAAGGATCTTCGTTTGTTGTTTTGATGGATTTGAGCGATGTTATGTGCTTCAAAAGTAGCAAATTAGTTAGTAGTGTTTGATATTAAAGAAGTCGAGAATTATTGTTGATTCTATCTTTAGATTTTCGATCGAAAATAATTCAGTCGTGATTAAAATGTATGTCCCTGTTCTCGTGCGAGAAAGTGCGTCAGCGGGAAAATTTTTGAGCGAGAAAAATTTGTGCAAAAACTTTCGATCGAGAAAAATCTTTTAATCGTGAATTTATTTCGATCGCAAGGAACGTTAGTTAAGGTAGGTTCTTGTTTAGTCAGAATAAGTTCGTTGACTGAAAAAGTTTTTCGATCTCAAGTAATTTTTGCTTGGTCAAACTGTATTTGTTTTTACCGAAAAATTTCGACGGTAAGTTTTGCGAGCGCAAAGGTCAAAATAGGTCTTCGTCGAAAAAGTTTTTTCGCTAAGTAACGCTCGAAAAATTCTTCTACTAAAATCTTTCTTAGTGAAGACGATTTTAGCGCCGACTTAGTATTCTGATCGATAAAAATTCTCTCGCGGAATTTTGCTATCAAGAAATTTATGCGATCGAAAACTTTAGCGAGGAAAATTGAAGTCCCGGGAATAAATCAGAACCCTAATTAACCCTGATTCAACCAAAAACGATGAATTAGACTATGAAATCGCAGGTTTTTGCTCGTAATCGGAAGTTTGATTCGCACGAACAGACAATTAAACACATTATGAAGCAAAATATGTCAATTTTAATCAAAACCTGATTGTGTTCAAGTTTGTTCTTCGCGCGAACAGTAACGATTCAAATCTGATCTATTCTGCTAAATTGATATTCAAACTGTTACGGATCTAATCGCCATCAATTTCTATTGCTAGAACAAACACAGAAACATCAAAATCAAATCAGATACGCACAGAATTAAGCAATTTAGATCGAAAAACTATTTCGCGCCAAAACTGTTCTTCGCGTGAATAGTTCCAGAATATAAATTTCGATCTGAATTCTAACAATTAAGATTCAAAACAGAACAAATCTGCTCTGATACCAATTGTTAGGTCCTCGTTTGTCAACACAATCAATATTACGCATGAATTCTAAGGAAATCGATTAGACTTATTGAACTATGAATTTCGATCGAAAACCTTCACTTGAACAACATGAGAGAGAATTCCTTTAGTGTGAGAAAGTTTGTTGTTTCTCTCTCTATAATTGAATTCGACAGCCTTTCGGATTGATTCTCTAATTTTCTTTAGTAAGCTCAATGTGTGTACAACTATTTATACCAAACAAACTTGGTATAAATATCAAACTAGTCCTAATCTTAGGACTATTATACATAAAACCCCTAATTACAAGGACAACTAACGAAATCAAGCACAGTTGGAACTGATACTATACAGTTTTTGAAGTGATATGCATGTTCAATGTGCTCTTATGTGAGATGGTTTATTCTGCCGTTTGATAAATACTAAGTGGGTAAAGGAGTTGGATTCCTGTCTTCTATCATGCTCGAGATGTCTAGCGTCAGGGAGTTTTGCGATTTGTTCCGAGTAAGTTGGCGTCGTATATCCCGCACCAATGTTAGCGTCTCGGGTGCGTCTTGGACGCCGCTCGTCATACCAGTCCGCCCCCCACGAAGTGTATGGCCGCAAGGGGTGGTACATTCAGTGTGATTTTAGCAGAAGTTGATAGGTCACACTTGGGCAGTTATACCCAATAAGCAGGGTTAGCCGTGAGGGTCAATGACCGAGACAAAGACAGCTGAAACTCATATTGGATAAGTTCACGTTTGACGTGACTTCGATAAGTTAGATGAGCCAAATATTGCGTAAAGGCTGAGGCGAATCTAGTTGAGTAGGGGACATCAACTCCACTATGAAACTTTCAACGACGGTTCTGAAACTCTTCTCGGGAGGATAGTGCTTTCGAGAAAAATAGTGGGAGTCAAGTGAAACGAAAAGTCCTAGTTTGCGCTTGATGAATGATAAGATAAACCTAATTAGATCTTTATTTTCTGCAGCTTTACGTTTCTTTCTATTTACTGCGATGACGAATATTATTACTATGCTGCTTAAGAGAAATTGTTTGGTTGGACCAAACTACGTGGACTGGCTCCGTAACCTGAGGATAGTCCTAGCTATTGAGTCGTTAACTTATGTCCTTGATTTCACCGTACCGCAAGTCCCAGGGGCTGATGCGAGTGACGAAGGCCGGGCTGCGTATGCCAAGTGGCAGATTGACGAGCCAAAGGTCAATGGCTATATACTTCTTTCCATGAGCAATGAGTTGCATCACACTCACTCGAAAATGGAAGTGGGCGCCATTTTGCTTCATTTGAATGAGCTTTTTGGTGAACATTTCACTGAAAAATGGCTGAGGGTAGTGACGTCGGAGAGCATGTGCTCAAGATGATGGATTGCATCGAAAAACTCGAAGCCATTGGACTTTATTATGGATAATAAGCTCCAGAATGATCTGATACTTCAGTCACTTCGACCTTCCTTCAATTCGTTCATTGTGAACTTCAATCTGAACAAGGCCGAGATGACATTGACTGGGTTGATGAACCAGTTGTCGGCAGCACAAACTCAGATGAAGAAGCTGAAATGAAGGAAGTTGTTCTTGTCGCTAATGCTAAGACTCGATGGTCGAGTAGAAAGAAAAAGTCAGACAAGCCCACAAGCCCAAAGAATGAATTTCGAAAGGCAAGGCCAAGAAGAACGTGTACAAAGGCGCCAAGCCGACGAACAAATGCCTTCACTGCAATGAGCTTTGCCATTGGAAGCGCGATTGCCCAAAGCTAGCTGCCTCAGGCAAAGAACATTACGTTTTAGGAACTAATTGTTATATGACAGTATATTCCGCTTCGTGGATCTTAGACTCGGGAGCTAGTGCTCACATCTGTTTCGAACCAGGGTCTGGAACGAAGTAGGAAGCTGGCGGACCGAGAGATCATGATCAACGTAGGAAGCGGACATAGTGTACCGGCGACCCACATTGGGATCAATAACTCTCGTTTTATCTACTAGACATAGTTTAGTGCGTTCCGATTGTTTAGTTTTGCCCAAGGGCTTAAGAATATTGTTTTTATTCCCGTTCTGAACGGAAACGGTTACGAGTTCCGTTTTAGTAATAATATATGCAATATTTATTTTGTAAATAATTGCATCGGAAGTGCAAGTTTACTGAATGGATTATATTATCTAAATTCGAAGATAAAACAAAAATTGTGAATACACCCAAACGAAAATTGGAGTCGAACTCGAGAATACTGTGGCATCTTCGACTCGGTCACGCGGGAGAACAGAAGATTCTCAAGAGTTGGAGAAAACCGGCATTATAAAGCCGCTTCGGTCTGATCCCTGTCCGACTTGCGAATCTTGTATCCTTGGAAAGATGATGAAGTCGCCCTTCACAGGGACGTTTACGAGAGCCGCGGAGCTTCTCGGTTTGATCCACACGGATGCTTGCGGACCGGTCGGGGTAGTGACTCGCGGTAACTTCCGTTATTTCGTTACCTTCACTGATGATCACTCTCGCTTTGGCTAGGTGTATCTCATGAAGCACAAGTCTGATACTTTTGAATGGGTCAAAGAGTAGAAGGCTTTGCTGGAAAATCAGACTGGAAAGAGCATCAAAGCCGTTCGATCAGATCGAGGCGGCGAGAACATGAGCATCGAGTTTGACGAGTTCTTGAAAGAGAACGATCATTCATAAATGTCACCGCCCAGAACACCGCAGTTGAACGGTGTGTCCGAACGCAGAATCGAACTCTGTTGGATAAAATTCGGTAATGCATATATCGTTGTGGATCATGCCTTGTTGACAGCGGCACACATTCTGAGTAGATGTCCTAGAAAGTCTGTTGATCGTATTCCGTATCAGATATGGATAGGACAAAGAACAAGCTTGAATCACGTTAGAGTTTGGGGTTGCCCCGCATTCGTGAAAAAGCTCAGGACAGATAAACTGGAATCGAAGGTTATGAAAGATCGTTTTGTCGGGTATCCTGAGGATTCCATGTGATACTAATTTTACTTCCACAACGATCAGAGAAGCGTTGTAGCCCTTCAGGCTCACTTTCTCGAAGAAGAGTTTGTTCGAGAAGGTGGAGCGGGTCGTGAAGTAACTCTTAGAGAGTCGTCAGAAGCGCTTTCACAGACTCTAGTGTCAGATGACACCGTAGAGCAGTCCGAGACGCTACCTGAGTTGCGCAGGTCGGGTAAGTATCTCGCCAGCTTGAGAGATACGAGATGGTCCACATCGAGCACGAGGTTGCTTCGATGGAAGGGAACGTCGGAGACGATCCCACTACCTATGACCAGGCAATCACGAATAAAGATTTGGAAAAATGGCTTACAGCTGTGCAAGCCGAAATGATTTCTATGCACAAATAACTGGTTGAGACGTACGGAGCTGGGCTCATAACAAAAGGATGTAGTCAAACTTAGGGCATTGACTTTGAGGAAAACTTTCACCAGGTGCAATGATGAAATCGATAATAACCATGCTTGCGATTGAAGCACACTTTAAGTGTGAGGTCCGACAGACGGATGTGAAAACCTAGTTCGTAAACAAATATCTCATGTGGACAGCCAAATGGTTTTACATCGCAAGGAGATGCTCATAATGTGCGCAAATTAATACGAGCCTAAAAATCTGGAACATTCGGTTTTGGTGAAGTACAAGACTACGGATTCATAAGGTACGAAGATCCTTGCGTCGACAAGAAAAGCAGTGGGAGCAAAATATCTTTCCTCGTATTGTACGTGGACGACATCCTTTTGATAGGAAATGATATTGGAATGCTCTCGATGGTGAAAGCGTGGCTTTCGACCGAATTCTCCATGAAAGACTTGGGAGAAGCTACCTACATCTTGGGTATTCACCTTTATAGAGATCGAGCGAATCGTATGTTAGGAGTCTCCCAGGCCCTTTACTTAGAGAAGGTCCTGAAGCGATATAATATGGACTAGTCTAAGAAAGGGTTCCTGCCTATGTGATCGAGCAAATCGAGTGATAAAATAAAACGAATATCGACAACTATCCTGCGCTTAACAGGCAAGTGTACCTATCGAAAATAGCATAATGCCAAGTATTCGAGTATCGAACCCAAAGGAACTATATACTTTAGAAAACCGTCGTTCAAATATTCTAGTAAATATTTTTTGGTTAACAAAAA
This sequence comes from Craterostigma plantagineum, assembly GCA_027422505.1. Classification (NCBI taxonomy): domain Eukaryota; kingdom Viridiplantae; phylum Streptophyta; class Magnoliopsida; order Lamiales; family Linderniaceae; genus Craterostigma; species Craterostigma plantagineum. Next base: position 12,395 of record JAPQWV010003105.1, read on the forward strand.
TATAAATAACGATAAACTAAATAAACAGTAAACACAAAAATATAAGTTTGATAAAATAGCGATAACGTGTTGGGACGACTTCGAATCGTCGTAGCTCGACCAAGCGAGTTACAAGTATAAACATTTAGCCATCTATAAGACCGTGAGGATTCCTAGAGCATGCGTACGAATTTATACGACTGACGAAACTGCGCCTTATCACATAACAATCATACACAACTAATCTATGAATTAAATAGCTGGGCAAGCTTCCCTAACTTACTTAATCGTAGACCGCAATGAATAACGATGAATCCCGCTATTAGATTTGACTCTAATCCGGCGGGGTAGCTCAACCTATCTATAGAGATGAGTTTATTCCGCTGTTTACGAGTGGTCTAATCGTTGCCCCTCTCTCGAGCGTAGCGTACGATTTCCCAAACTACGTTAACTTAAACACATAGACATATCAAATTAACCATACGATTTCAATCACATAGACATAATCAAAATCATATATGCTTCATAAACGAGTCATAACAATAGCAAAACATCCAATACACATAAACATACGACCAATCGCGCTAGGGTTTCATCTCGTCTCAAATACAAAATGTCTAGCTACTCATAGGAAGAATTAACACAACGGATAATAAAATTAACAAATACGAAAACGTATTTGCTTCCCTGAAATTCGGCTCCGTTTTAATCCTTCATTGAGGACTTTTGTCGAACGCGTGATGTGCGATTTTAATATTTGTAGAGAAGTATTCTTGGATCTTAAGGAAGTAACGTGTATGTATCTAAGAGTGAATAAATTGGCTTGTACCTTTTTTTACGTTACTTCCTCTCTCCCTTTTCTTCCTCACTTTGGCCCTTTATATAGGGTTTTCACTCCTATCAAATGTTAATTTTCTTTCAACGCGAGGATCAAGGAGAATCATTCTTGAAATAACTCTAGCCTCCTAACGCAGTCCTTGCAGCCTTTGCAGCCTTTACATCCTTTGTAGCCCCAAAACCAACTTCCTTGTCTCATGCGTGAGTTGAGTTACGTATGTGTCTATTCCACCTTTAGTTTCCTTCTCCTTTGACTTCCTTTTAGCGTGTTCAAGAGGAATGTGATGGGCTTGGGCTGATTCACTATGGGCTCAACTGGTTTTCTTTTTGGGCCGAGTTCAAACTGATTCTGAACAACAAAGTAGCACTGAGTTCAAAAATTCATATGTTCTAATCTAGAACTCAAAATTTAAATCCCTTTGGTCAGAATTTCATACAACGAGTCTTCTATAAAAGATTAAAATTTCTGGTTTATTGGACATCATTTACACCGTGAACCTGGATGAATTCAAACCTGCCGCACAACTGCTGTTAAAAGTTTGATATTGTCAATAAATCATATTTAAGTGCTATAGTTTTCAAAATGACTTCATTAATCACAAACGACTTAAAATTAACAAATGTAACGTAAGGAAATACGTTTATCAAAATTCCCCACACTTAAGCGTTTGCTTGTCCTCAAGTAAATAAAATAAAAGGGCATAGAAAAGGATAAAATCATGTAACGTACCAATCAAGAACGAAATCACGTAGGAGTAAATGTAAGTAAAGTCGGAAAGCATATTTGAAATCAACGACTAACTACACGATTAGCGATGCCTATCAAAATTCTCACCTCACAGAGATTCACTCAAATTACTAAGTCTATAGGCTAAGATGTCAGTGATCGCTCGGGTCATGCACTAATCTAATCTCTACCATAAGCTTGCAAGTGATTCATAAACCTACCACTTTCAATGATCAAGCGTGAATCAGAAGGTCTTTACCGGGTTATAAAATGGCTGAGATATGTAAGATATGCAAGGAATGAGCGTAAAAAGGATATGAGCTGTAGTCGTGTCGGAATCATGCCATCATTTGAACGCACCCATGATTCGCCCCCTTTCTCAACTCTCTTCATTCTTTCGCCGGTTTTTTTTCTAAGCCCTTCTTCTTTCAACCTTTCGATCAAGAAAATAGGTAAATGCTTTTGAGAGTGAAAGATTATCGAAGGAAGAGTTCTTAGCCTTGACTAATTTTTTTCGCTGCGTTTTTTTATCTCTACTTTTTTTTTTTAAATCGCTCAGCTCGGACGGGTTGTGCTTCTTGAGTCTAGCATTCAACAACCTCTTCTTCTGCTATCGCTCCAATGGGTTATGTCCGAAGGCTTAATCAGGGTCGGCAATTTATAATCTGGTTTTCACAAATAAAAGCTCAGGCTCAAAGTGGATAACTACGGTGATCAGTCGTGGTTGGTTACTTTGGCTAGGAACTGAATTTCTACTTCTTCATTTTCACGCAATCACTCTTTAAGTAGTTTCAAAGCGTAATACACAAGCAAGTTCTGAAGAGAAATAAATAAAGCATGATTCACACAAACAAAGAAATGAGCAAAAAGCTCGTAGGCTAAAAAATCTCAAAAAAATAGGGTTATGTGTACGAATGATCGACCGGATCGAGTAATAGAAATAAAACGAATATCGACAAACTAACCACGCTCAACAGGCAAGTGTACTTATCGATAATAGTATAGAATGGCGTGTTCGAGTATCGAATCCCAACGAAACTAAATAATCAGAAAAACTCGAATTTAAATATCCTAGTGAAAATGTTTTGATTGTTGTAAAACTGAAAATATAATGAACAAAACTGATATAGATGATGAGAATGAACGACGATAAGAAAGCGAAACCTATTTGAGACTTCGACTACCCCTTGCTCGATCGATCTGCTGAAAACATATATCAAAGTTTTAGCTAAGCGTTAGACCGCGAGGAGTACTAACACATGCATATAACTGACGAAACTGCGCCTTATCACACGAACCTCGTAAGCAACTAATCTACGTCTTTAATAGCCGGGCAAGCTTCTCTAACTACTTAATCAAAGACCGCCATTAAATCATTATTAATCCCACTATTAGATTTGACTCTAATCTGGCGGGGTAGCTCAACCTATCTCTAGTGATGAGTTTATTCCGCTCGTTTATGAGTGTTCTAATCGTTCACCCCTCTCTCGAGCGCAACGTACGATTTCCCAATTAATCTATCTTACACACATAAGCATGATTAAGATAAATAAGAATTTCAATCAAATAGACATAATCGAAATTATATAAATTCATAAGCGTGTCTTAACAATAGCATATCATCGAATATACTTAAAACATACGTTCGATCTTGCCAGGGTTCATCTCATCTCAAAAACACAAGAAATTAGCTACTCATTTCTCAACTAAGAACATAAACAAACATCAAAGAAAATTTAGATCTTCCTTGATTTTTGGCTTCGGTTCCCTTGTTCTTCGTTGAGGCGTTTATCGAACACCTAGCGTATAAGCTAAGTGAATGAGCTAGCTTGCTCTCTAGCCTTTCTTTCTCTTCTCTAAGTGTATCCTTTCTCCCAATGGTTCCTTCCTCTATTTATAGCAAGGGGAGCTCGAAATTTTGTGCATGCAACTCTTCATTGTGCCTCCTTGCTTTAACTCTTTCACAATGAGAAAAGCTAGCTTTGTCTCCCAAATCTTTCATCTTTTGACTTCTTTACTGAGTTTACATGGAATGAGGTGTTCCAATGTCGAAAGTTAGGTCTAAAGCATGCCTCTTTCCTTGAATAATGGTTAAAGTTTCGACCAAGAAGAGACAAGTTAGCTAGGAGTCGTTTTTAGTGTTTTTGATCGCAACACGGCCATGTAAATTGCTTTCCACTATAACCTTGCTTTCGGCCAAGCTACACGGCCTCAAACATGGCCGTGTTGGTTTCTGAGTTCAAAGCAAAGCTTTCGGATACTTAACATGGCCTCTAACATGGCCGTGTTTGTTTCAGGGTGGCTTTCGAATCATCAACACGGCTTCAAACATGGCCGTGTGAATTTCAGAGCTGCTTTCGCATCTTCAACATGGCTTCGAACATGGCCGTGTTGATGCACAGTAAAATAGCAGCAAATTAAGAAATTAATCTCCCAATCTAGACCTTCAAATTTAAATCCCTCTGGTCAATGAGTCTTCCATCTTTGGTTAAAATTTCAGCTCCATTGGACAACGTTTACCCCCTCATCTTTTAGGAATTCGAAACTGTCGCAAATCTGTCGTAAATGCTGTAAACTCATAATAATAACCAAAATTTATCACGGAGACTTCATTTTAACTTGCAAATACTTTAATTTATAATGCATATAAACGTAAGAAAGTACGTTTATCAACGAATCTATCAGGTATCGCCAAGTTAATCATGTAAGAAAGAGGTCGACACGCATATGCATCCTAATTACTCACACAATTTCTAACATGAAATCATCATTTGATCGATAAGAAACATGACTTCGAAAATAATTCATGCCAATTTTAAAAAAAAAATTTATACCAAAAATCAAAACATGCACAATGCAGATATATAACATGTTCGCATCAATTTCCAGAAATTCCCCTCCCCACATTTAAGATCTAGGTTGTCCTCAACGTAACAATTATGTAACAAAATGAAGAGGAAATAAATAGATAAGCGATGCCCAATGTGCATGCTTTGTACGGCTCCTCACACACTTGAGATTTTGAGTTCCGTGTGATCATCGAAAAAACAGAAACATAAAAACTTTAAAAAAATGCACAGAGGAAAATAAATAAATTAAAAACATTGGATAGTCTTGGGGAGCCTCTCAAGTAGCGCTAAGTTTAACGTCTTTTAGCTAGACATTGTCTAGTGGTTCAGCTCTTGGTGCTGTTGAGGAGGTGAATTGTTTCCTTTCCGAGTGCCTCGATGTCACTGCCATAGTAATGCTTGAGTCGGTGCCCGTTCACCTTGAAGGACCCCTTCTCCGGATGTGTGATCTCGACAGTTCCGTACGGGAATACTCGGGTCACCGTGAATGGTCCAGACCATCTCGATTTTAGTTTGCCGGGAAACAACCGTAGGCGCGAGTTGTAAAGCAGGACCTTTTCGCCTTCTTGGAATTTCTGTTGATTTTACGATCATGATACAGCTTCATACGCTCCTTGCATAGGCGAGTATTCTCGTACGCCATCTGACGCCACTCATCGAGCCCGTTGATCTGCAAGTTTCATTTTTCACCTGCAAGATTCAAATCAACATTTAGCTTTTTTAGAGCCCAATACGGCTTTTGTTCCAGCTCGACGGCTAAATGGCAAGATTTCTTGTAAACAAGTCTATACGGTGTGGATCCGATAGGCGGCTTGTATGCTGTCTGGTATGCCCATAAGGCATCGCTCAGCTTGTTCGGCCAACCCGCATATGGTGTTCCACAGTTTTTTCGAGTATCCGCTTCAGCTCCCTGTTCACGACCTCTACTTGGCCGCTCGCTTGAGGATGGTATGCAGTGGTAACACTATGTTTAACGCCGTATTTGTCGAGCATCTTTGCAAATTGGGTGTTACAAAAATGCGTACCTTTATCGCTAATAATGCAATGAGGTGAACCAAATCGTGAAAATAAAGATTTCAAAAATTTAATGACTACCCTAGCATCATTGTAGGTAGCGCTTGCGCTTCTACCCATTTTGATACATAATCAACCGCAACTAGGATATGTCGATTCTTGAAAGATGTAGGAAATGGACCCGTAAAATCAATGCCCCATACGTCAAATATATCACATACAAGAATAAAATTCTGAGGCATTTCATTGCGCTTAGAGATATCACCTGTTCGTTGGCACCTATCGCACATGTCTACATACATTTGAGCATCCTTGAAAATGGGCCAGTAGAATCCACATTCTAGTACCTTTTGTGCGGTTTGGTTGCCTCCATAATGGCCTCCGCACGGTCCCGTGTGGCAATGTCCCATGATATCGATTGTTTCAGGGAAGGTTACGCATCGCCTGATGATGTTATCCGCACAAATCCTAAATAGATAAGGATCACTCCAAAAGTAATACTTCAAGTCAAAGAAGAATTTCTTCCTCTGGTGACTCGTGCATTCCCTTGGTAAGATCCTAGCTACGAGATAGTTAGCAATATCGGCATACCATGAAAGTTCATCAGGTACCTCATGTATAGCGTAAAGGTGTTCATCGGGAAAGTAGTCTCGGATCGTCTCCTCTTTTGTAAACTCGCAGGGTGTTTCTTCTAGTCTCGACAAGTGGTCTACGGCAAGATTCTCCGTTCCCTTTTGGTTGCGAAACTCCACGTCGGACTCTTGGAGTAGTAGAATCCATCAGATCAGCCTTGGCTTTGCTTCTAGCTTCGCAAAGTGATGCTTAATGGCTGAATGATCCGTGTAGATGATGACCTTTGATAGGATAAGATACTGACGAAATTTGTCGATTGCAAACACGACTGCAAGAAATTCCTTCTTGGAGGTAGTATAATTTGATTGCGCCTCATTTAAAGTCTTGCTTGCGTAGTGTATCGGCTGAAAATACTTTTCCTGTCGCTGCCCCAAAACTGCACCTACTGCAAAATCACTGGCATCGCACATTAGTTCGAAGGGCAGCCTCCAGTCGGGGGCTACCATAACAGGAGCATTAATAAGCTTATCCTTGAGTAGAGTAAAAGCATTCATACAATCGGTCGTAAATTTATAAGATACATTTTTTTCTAGCAAGCGAGTTAAAGGCCTAGCAATTTAAGAAAAATCTTTAATAAATCTACGATAAAAACCAACATGTCCTAAGAAACTTCTAATTGCTTTTACCGACGAGGGTGGAGGTAATCGTTCAATAGTTTCTATTTTTGCTCTATCTACCTCAATTCTCAAGCCGATATCTTATGACCTAAAACGATACCTTCTCTAACCATAAAATAACATTTTCAATTTAACACAAGGTTCGTTTCCTCGCATCGTTTAAGTACCGCTTTAAGATTGGAAAGAAATACTTCAAATGAGTTACCAAAAATCGAAAAGTCATCCATGAATACCTCCATTCCTTTACCGATTAATTTGACGAAAATGGCCATCATGCACCGTTGGAAGGTAGCCGGGGCATTACGCAGTCCGAAAGGCATCCGGGGTGCGAAAAAAAAGTGGTCTTGATGGGACCTTGTAGTTGTTTGGGTGGTCTTGTTGATGTTACTGGTTGGTCGGTAGTTTCATTACCGTTTGGTGCGTCGTGAGCATCATGAACGCTTTTTTGTAACTCCTGTTTTCCTTTATATTAGTGAAACTTTCCAAAAAAAAATATTATCTTCGGATTTTCCAAAAAAAAAGGCATCCGCGATATGCGAAGGTTCCGAATGGGCACGTAAAAGTCGTTTTCTCTTGATCTTCGGGTTCGATCGGGATCTGCAAGTAACCAGAAAGACCATCAAGAAAACAATAAAATTTACGACCGGATAAACGCTCAAGCATTTGATCAATGAAGGGTAAAGGGAAGTGATCTTTTTGCGTCGCGTCGTTTAATTTCGGTAGTCAATGCACACTCGCCAGCCTGTAACGGTCCTTGTTGGAATGAGTTCGTTTTTCTCGTTGGTTACCACCGTCATTCCTCCCTTCTTTGGCACTACTTGAACTGGGCTTACCCATGCGCTGTCTGAGATCGGGTATATGACTCCCGCATCAAGTAGCTTTATTACCTCAGCTTTTACTACCTCCTTCATGTTCGGGTTTAGACGCCTTTGATGTTGCACCATAGGCTTGAACTCATCTTCCATCAGGATCCTATGCATGCAGAAGGTCGGGCTGATTCCTCGAATATCTGATATCTTCCATGCGAGCGCCTTCTTATGCTCCCGTAACAGGTCTAGGAGCATGATTTTCTGTTCCTTCTCCAGATTCGATGCTATGATTACGGGGAGCTTCGAGTTATCCTCGAGAAATGCATACTCCAAGTGATCGGGCAGTTGCTTGAGTTCGAGGGTTGGTGGCTCCTCAATCGAGCATTTCTCTCATTCTTTATCATTGCTCTTCTGCACCTCGATTGCTATTTCATTCCTGCCATCGCCATTTGTGCATATATGGGCAACGTCGAGAGATAGTTCATGGTTCTGCTCTCCCGCCTGCGGCTCTTCATTTTCTGCTAATCCTGACATCGAAGCAAAATATTCTGGTTGTGATAGTCCCTGCAATGATAAAAGGTCATTCCATGCATCAATGTAAAAGCACTTATCGTCTACTTTCTCGTAATTTTTCATGGATTTGATCATATCGAATGTGACTTTTTCGCCATCTATTGTTAACGTCAATGTTCCATTATGAACATCGAACATGGTTCCTCCAGTAGCGAGGAATGGCCAACCCAAGATTAGAGGAATATTTTCATCCTCCTCCATATCGATAATAACAAAGTCTGCAGGAATTATAAATTTATCGACCTTAACCAGGACATCTTCTATGATACCCCTAGCATACTTAACAGATCTATCTGCTAATTGCAAACTCATCCTAGCGGGTTTGGGCTCTCCTAAACCAAGTCCTCTAAACATAGAATAAGGCATCAAATTAACACTTGCTCCTAAATTGGCCAATGCCTTACTTACGACTAAATCGCCTATTAAACATGGTATAGTAGAACTTCCTGGATCCTTAAGCTTTTTAGGTAGCTTGTTTGCGGAATGGCAGAGCACTCTCCTCGCAACTCAATGGTCTTCAATCTTGCGCTTGTTCGTGATAAGATCCTTCAAAAACTTTGCCCAACGAGGCATCTGTGCTAGGGCATCAACAAGTGGCAAATTAATATGTAATTGTTTAAAAATAGCGAGAAATTTATCAAATTGATCATCAACGATTTCCCGCTTAAGCCTTGCTAGGTATGGAATTTTCGGTTGATACGCCTTGACAGGTGGCTTAGACACAGTCTCCTCTTGTTTGTCGGCCACGCTGCTTGGTTGCGTGGGTTTAATGTTCTTATTCATTTTCTGCACTTCCTCGAGCTCTCTCCCGTTACGAAGTGTCACCGCCTTTACATGGTGGTCCTTGGGATTGGTCTCGCTGTAACTTAGCAACGAAACGGAAGGACGTTGTTGGATTGATTCGCAATCTGTCCAACTTGCTTCTCTAAGGCCCGTAGGGAAGACTCGGTGTTTTGCAACCGTGCTTCTTGATTATCCAAGCGAGAGTCGAGCTTTCCCATTAGCTTCTCGAGCATTCCCTCGAGCTTTTCAACGCGACTATACGAGGTGGACTCAGCATTCGCGCCATGGTATCCTTGTGTTCTTTGGTTTTGAAATCCTGCCGGAGCTTGTTGTTGATTACCATAGACCAAGTTCGGATGAACTCGTTTCAGGAAGCAGCTTCGTTGGCCTTGATAGTTACCCATGTAGTCAACTTGCTCCATCGGAATAGTGGATGGACAACGGGTTGCGTCGTGGCTTTCGCCGCATGTAGCGCATGGCGGAGTATAATTTGGGTATGCATGAGGAGGCAGAGCAGCTGCGGGAGTCCTCGGGACAGATTGTACCTGCATAGCATTAACAACCGGCTTTGTTGTTAGCGTGGGTAATAGCGTATTCATCAACGTTTCAATTTCGAGGTTGTTGCTGCGATTTGTTGTTGGAGTGTGTCTAAGTTGGTATTTATCGCATTTGCATTACCGACATCGTACATCCCCGGTGGTTTGCCTCTATTGCTGGAACTCCCGCGCCTGAAGCTACTTGCGCTATATTCTTCGATTAGATTCCAGCCTTCCGTTGCACGCTTAAGCCTCCATTGCATGCCCCCTCAAGTAGTTGCACGGTGATATCATTCAACGATTCATGGAACCGCTGAATCAATTCGCTCTTCGTCATACCATGTTGTGGAAAACGGTTCAGAAGCGTCTTGAAACGTGTCCATACGTAATAAATTCTCGCCCTCCTTTTGCTTGAATGACGTAAGGCCCATTTTTAGTCTCAGCACCTTTGACGGCGGAAAGAAGTGTGTGACGAAGGTGGCGTGCATCTCGTCCCAAGTTGTGATGGATCGTTCGGGTAGTATATTATACCACTCCTTGGCGTTACCTCTTAGGGAGAACGGAATTTAGTAGAGCCGGATCGTTACAGGGCTTACTCCTTGTACTCGTATTGTGTCGGTGATGGACATGAAGTCTCGTATATGTCGGTAACCGTCTTCCTCGGAGAGTCCATCGTATTGAGATGTTGTCTGAAGCATATGAAGCCAATGATGTTTCAGCTCAAAGTTGTTCGGGACTTGAGGAAAGACTATCACTGAGCCGACCGACCCTACGGCGTTGTTTCTCCAAAGCTCTCTCATTGGAGGTTCTCTAGCTTGTAGAGGCATCTCCTCACGATTTTGAGTCGCCATTTCGACTTGCCTTACGTTTTCTCGTAGGTTGTGTCGGAACGTTCTTTCGATCTCCGGGTCTCCTTCAACAATTGGTAGCGAAGGATTCCTTCGGGTCATACACGAGCGTTCACGTACCTGGACAACAAAATGAAAACGATAATATCAATAAGACATTTAGAAATTAAAACCAATAAAACAAAATATATTGCTAAAAAAATAAAAAAAAGTTAAAAATAAAAACAAATATAAGCGAGTGGTAATAATTATAGGGAAATAATCTATAATAATATATATATATATATATATATTTGTAATAATGATGATAAAATAAAATAGATAGTTTGAAGAGATAATAATAATAACAATAATATCAATACTAATAAAGGTACGTAGATCAAAAGAAATCTGATTAAGCAAAAAATATATATTAATAAAATATATATATTTAATAATAAAAAAGTAATAGCAAACAATACTAATTAAAATAACGAAAAATAACGAAGAAAGAAAAAAAGTAAGTAAAAATAATAAGTGTAGAAATACTAATACTAATAATAATAATAGAAATAATAACAATATCAATAATAATAATAATAGAGCTAGAATAATAAACTAAAGTTCTCCAAATATCAATAGTTCCCCGGCCACGGCGCTAAAAACTTGATCGAGCGAATCGAGTGATAAAATAAAACGAATATCGACAACTATCCTACGCTCAACAGGCAAGTGTACCTATCGAAAATAGAATAGAAATGGCAAGTATTCGAGTATCGAACCCAAAGGAACTATATACTTTAGAAAACGGTCGTTTAAATATTCTAGTAAATATTTTTTGGTTTAGTAAAAATATAAATAACTATAAATGATAAACACAAAAAATATAAGTTTGATAAAATAGCGATAACGGGTTCGGACGACTTTATGAAAGCGAACGTATTTGAGACTTCGAATCCCCCTAGCTCGACCAAACGAGTTACAAGTATAAACATTTAGCCATCTATAAGACCATGAGGATTCCTAGAGCATGCGTACTGAAGATATAAATGTGGCTAAGAGGGGGGGGGGGTTTGAAATAGGCTTATAAAAAAATTTTGTGCTTCTTTTCACAAATCCTAAATGTAGTGACCTAATATGCCTACCGATGCTTATGACGAGTATGCCTGATACATCCTAGTTACGTCGGATGTGTGTCGGGTCTGTCTGTCTCACAGCGATAAGGAAATAACTGAAAAGTAAATGCGAGACAGGATTTTTATAGAGGTTATATCCCCAACTGGGGTTTACTCCTCTCCTTGGGGTTAGCTCCCCAAGAGTTTAACCAATCACTATAATGCACCGTAGTTGGATACAAAACTGATTGATTAGCCGAATACACAACCGAAACAAGTCGAACTACACACACTAGGTTACCACACGTCGAGTTTCGTTCCTCGGAATCTCCTCATCCTACAGACACAGCTCGCTACCGAAGGGCCCCCAGAACTCGTCCTTCCCTTCACGTGTGTGTAAACGCCGACCTTGCCTCCTTGATATTGCTCACGTCCGAAGACAGAATATACGGTGGGAGGCAAGAATAGCGGAATGAATCACTCGTGCAGTGATGGAATCGCAAGTTAAAGCATGGCAGAAAGCTATTGCAAATGGAAGGCTCAGGAATCTCTCTGTATCTTTTTGCTCAAATATCTCTCGTAGGCTTATATTCACAAATTTTTTCTCATGAAATTCTGAAGTGTGGCTCATATATAATCCTTTTCAATCAGTACTTCACATGGAAAATCATATCATTTATTAATCACCAAATCAAGCATAGTTTCTATGCAATTTTCGAGTCAATCTACCATATAAATCATGCTCTTAATAAATCATCACAACGGTCATATAGCACATTAAAGCATGATTATATTCCATATAAAGATTCAAATTCGTTCTCAAGCATATTCAACCATTTCGCATATAGTTACCATGTCAGGACTTTTTAGAAGTGATTCCAAGCTATCTGTTTCTAGTGTAAATCAATCCAGATTAACTTTCCAAATCTAGCACACGAGATAGCATCATATCAGCACGTTTTCTATGTACAGCTCATAGTATTAGATCAATATATTTACCATGTTTATCACACAAATCAGATCAGGGCATACTTAATTCGATTTATCATATCATGGCAGAGCTTTCTTTATTTTAGAGATCACATCCGTTTATAGCATATACCATATAATAGCACCTTATCCACAAAGTCAATCAAATCAAATATTTCCTAAATATAATATTCCAATCAGCATAAGCAAAGATATTAATTTAATATTGAACATTAAATTCAGTGGAAAGCATGCAAACGATTTTCTACTCGATTTCATTAAGGAATAAACAAGTATCAACGGATATATCACTTTCCATATATAAACAACATATTTTCCTTTTATAACTCAGTAGGATATCTCATGCATTATTTCCATATATAGCACAGAACGATATATCCTATCACATGGGCTGTCTATAACATGTGATCACCTAGTTTCATCAAGTAATCACAAGATCATATGCGAATCAAATATTCAACACTTCAATCAATCTATAGCTCATAATCAATGCATGTGTGAATATTTTCATATACTTAGACATTATATTAATCATAGATCGAATTGCTTAATTTATAGACCTTATTACAATTACATTGTCCACAAAACTCTCTGACACTCATGGACCAAAAAGGTCAACATTCTCCCCCTTTTTGATGATGACATGTAATTGATGCAGCACATAAGCATGTAAGCATATTGGATCACGCAAGTCCTAGCGCATATGTCTAAGTGTTGCATAATCACTAAGCAGAACATACGATATTTCCTAATCACGTATGATACATATTTGCTCCCCCTGCCTAAGTACAGTTATCTATACGATATGCAAGGATATATCATTTCATTTTCAAGGTTATATCATGAGCGCAAAATTTCGGAATTTACCCGTGAATGTGCTCCCCCTGCCTAAGTGCGCATTTTTCAAGCATGATTCAAGCAATTAGACAATCATCGCAGCAGGCACTTAGCACTTATCAAGAAATCTCACATAAGTCAATTCGCACAGTTAAGTACCTGAGTATCACTGTATCAGAGCATAAGATCAGATAACGCAGTGTAAGATCAGCACATATATATCCAGAGATCATAGCAAAATATTAACATTGGAGATATATCATAGAAGCAGCAAAATATTATATAGATTACGGTTTAATGAGCTTCCCTACACAGCAAAACACTTAGACGCTCAACGCCTAACACTTACCTTACTACTCCCTTTTCCTTATCGAAAAGGCGGGAGGGACACTTAAAAACTGAACTTGCAAACACGGAGCATAATGGAATATCCTAAGAGCAGCTAAGAGCAGAGCGGGGGGGGCAGCCTACTGGCTTGAAGAGGTTTCAGAATCGGCAAGTTTAGGAAGGGACTTCTTGATCAGCTTGGAGATCTTGGACAGTTTCAGCGACAGCTCGGTATACTGTTCTTTGAGCTTGCGGAAGCGCTTCTGATTATCAGCCTTGATATCGGAGATATCACGACGTAGCATTACCCAACGCTGAGCTCGTCCTCATAGTCGTCGTCGTCACTCCTAACCTTTGCCTTTCCCTTTGCGGCGGACTGTTTCTGGGCACTATCGACTGACCTTGTAACGACCCTCACTTTTAAAATAAAAATGATGGCGGATTTTTCCACAACGAAAACCAGGGGAGACCCAACTAATAAAAATCTTTCGGCAAAATATAATATATTACGGCGGAATAAAAATATTTTACACGCGCACACGGTTCAGTTACGTCATATTTAACAGTCACACTCAAATAGAATTTATTGATACACAAAACACACTGAAACCTCTCCACAGGTCACATCCATGTACCGCCTTGCCCTCAAAAGACCATGGATCACCGCCACCAGCCTCGTTAGTTTTGACATGTTTCCACGTCGGGCTCGTCAGTACCTACAACACGTAAACTGTGCTCCTTGCACAGTAGATGAAATAATGCATGATGCAATTGTGCACTCAATCCCAAACCCGATATCTCACATAATATGCAAGCTCTTTCTTTTCTCACGCTAATTTCTTATTTCTCAAATTAGGGCCCTAGGTTAGACTCGACACCTCGCATGCCTCACAATAACGGTAGCCTACTCTGGAAGTTCACGCCAGGTCGCTCCTTCCATATAATACATATAAGATGGTCAAACCTCGGGAAGTTCACGCCCGGGCAGACAAAAACGTTCGCATCTGTGTAGTTGACAGAATGCTCACACCGGTCTGCCGTCATGTGCCATATTGAGTACTAACCCCGACTCTCCAACGAGTCACCAATCAAATAATCATTATCTACCCTACTTATGAAAGCGTTACCGTCTCCAATACGTTACATACGATTTCAGTTCAACACCGATCCACACGGTCTGAACTTCTCTCGATCTAGTATGAAATGTACGTGACAGATAATTGCATGATTACACAATTTATTTAAATCGAATAAAAATATTCACCATATTTAACGTAAAACATGCAAGCGTAAGAAAAAAATAAAGACACACAACACATAAAAACACATAATAGTTTACGTGTCGTAGGTGAATATTTCACCTACCTGTCATCCAGATAAAAGTCAGTCTAGCACCCTCGTAAATCCCTAATATTTTGGCCCTCTTTAAGCATCCAATGTCTTAGCTTTATGATGGACATCGAAACCATCCTTTACACAGTCATGTACTTACAAATAAGTCAACCCCTAAAAACAGTAGTATATTGCAATCTTGAAATGACAGAGAAATCTAATATCGAAAAATAAATCACATAAGCTGACATAGCTATCCCCAAGATAATATATATAACCACAACACAACACCATTATAACAATCACGAAATGTATCCTATCTTAGTGAACCAAATCCAGATCATAACCAAAACAATCATTCTATGCTTCTCATCTGTACACGCTTCATAATAATTCTATCACCGAAAATCCTTTTTATAAATATTAAGACATACGTAACATAATTAATTCGATAATATGAAATTTAACTCTAGTTTCCTAAAAATTTCCAAACTACCAAAGATATTGTTTTCAACAAACAACTCAGAACTATACTAAATATCACGTACTCCAGTACCGAGGTTTTCCACGCGAGTACATAACCATTTCAAAGATCCGAGAAAACCCTAATAAAACCTTAAATGATTTACCTTAAACACATGTTAAAATTTACATAGCTACATAATTCACATAAGTCATGTAAAAAGAAACACATAAGGGATAAACATATTTTTGTATTGTAAATGAAATATCTACCTTACCCGACGTAATAACTTTTGGCTTGTTAAGGTTAAGCTTGTCGAAGTTTCTCCGTTTTTCTTCTAGTTAAATATCCTCGGCCTTTTTACTAAATATTCTCATCTTTTGCTCAATCGTGTATGTGTTTTCCTCAAATAATAGTTGGATATATATATATATATATATAGCATTAGGAAAGGTGAGGGTTACGAGTAGGTGATTGGTCGATGTGTTTTACCTTGGGGCTAAGTAAGTAATTCTTTCCTCTCATATTATATTAGTGTACTAAGTGTTCCGCATGTAATGTCTCACGATCAAATGACTCACCAATTAGTCGTACTTATCAATTGGTCATGCCTAATATCAACATCAATGACCCTTTTTTTAATAATGCTTGTAGATATTTATTTATCTCAATTATGAGGGAGCAAGAGACTCGTCCTTTTCTTCGTTCCTTAAGCAATTTCAACCCTTAAGTACAATATTTTATTAATCCAATGGTCACTCTTATCATTTTAAATTATTTTCTAACTATGTATTTGGATTAATTTCGAAAACTTATAAAATTAATATCTTCATTTCGTTCTGAAATGACTAATAAAATTTCGAAGTCTAATTACTTCAAAATCCCGTATTAAAATATTACATGTATTACATTCCCCCCTAATAGAATTTCGTCCCCGAAATTATGTCGTAGAATAAATTGGGATAACGACTTCTCATTTCTTCTTCTCTTTCCCACGTAGCCTCTTCAACTGACTGGTTTCACCGCAACACCTTAACTAACGAAATGTCTTTATTCCGAAGTTGTTTCACCTCTCTCATTAAAATCTCTACCGGTTGTTCTTTATAAGTTATGTCTGGCTTTAACTATTGGTATAGAACTTCATTCTTCAATACATGGCTCGGATCCGCCATATACCTCCTTAATGCCGATACATGAAAAATGTCGCGAACTTGTGCGAGTGTTGCCGGTAGTTCTAACTAGTATGCTACTTCGCCAACTCGTTTTAGTATTCTGAAAGGACCAATAATAAATCTAGGGCTTAGTTTGCCCTTCTTCCCGAAACGTTTCACGCCCTTCATAGGGGAGACTTTTAGAAACACCCAATCGTTTATTGCAAACTCTAGTGGCCTTCGTCTATGATCTGCGTAACTTTTCTGACGACTCTGAGCCGTCCGCGTTCTTTCCCGAATTTTTGCTATTGCCTCAGTCATTTCTCGTATTATCTTGGGAGCTAATAAGGTTCTTTCGCCGACCTCATCCCAATGAACTGGGGATCGACATTTCCGTCCATACAATGCCTCGTAGGGGGCCGTTCTTATCGTAGCGTGATAGCTGTTGTTGTAGGAAAATTCGACTAACGGTAGGTATTTGCTCCAATTTCATTTGAAATCTAACACATACGCACGTAGCATACCCTCCAGGGTTTGGATTGTCTCTCTGACTGCCCATCAGTCTGGGGATGGTATGCGGTACTAAATGATAACTGAGTTCCCATTGCCTTTTGCAAACTCCTCCAGAAGTTTGACAGGAATCTCGAGTCTCTATCCGAGACGATCGATTTCGGAATCCCATGAAGCCGAACTATCTCCTGAATGTATAATTTTGCGTAACGCTCCAAGGAAAATGTCGAACTTATGGGTAGGAAATGGGCTGACTTGGTCTACCTATCAACTATAACCCAGATAGCGTTGTGACCTTTCACCGTTTTCGGTAAACCAACGACAAAATCCATGGTGATATGGTCCCATTTCCATTCAGGGATTGGCAGGGGTTGCAACATTCCTGCTGGTCGTTGGTGCTCGGCCTTTATGAGTTGGCACGTTAGGCATTGACTTATAAACTCTGTAATGTCGTCCTTCATCCCAGGCCACCAGTAATTTATTTGCAGGTCTCGGTACATCTTCGTGGCGCCTGGGTGTATCGAGTACTGGGTTGCATGTGCCTCTGTCATTATTGTTCGTCGAAGTTCTTGGTTGTCAGGTACATACAACCGATTTTTAAATCGAAGACTTCCGTTCTCCTTGATTTCAAAGTCGTTCGGCATTGTTTGTTTGTCTTTGATCTTTATGTATAGTTCGATTTCCTTCTGAGCTAAGGTGATCTTTTCGAGTAGTGTTGCTTGGAGGGTCAATGCCGCTAATTTCGTCTCCACTTCCCCCAGCGCAACTACTTCTACTCCAAGATGGTGAAGTTCTGCATTTACAGCTTTCCTACTTAAAGCGTCCGCGACTACATTCGCTTTCCCTGGGTGATAGCTAATTACATAGTCGTAGTCGTTCACGAGTCCTAACCACCGCCATTGTCTCATGTTCAGCTCCTTCTGTGTGAAGAAATACTTCAGGGTCTTGTGGTATGTAAAGATCTCACACCGTTCTCCGTACAAGTAGTGCCGCCATATTTTCAAAGCGAACACCACTGCTGCGAGCTCAAGATCGTGAGTTGGGTAATTCTTCTCGTATTCCTTCAATTGTCGGGAGCGTATGCAATAACCTTCCCATTCTGCATCAGTACACATCCCAAACCATTTTTCGAGGCATCACTATATACTGAAAATCCTCCAGTTCCCGAAGGTGTCGTAAGGATTGGGGCTGTAGTTAGCCGCTTGCTCTTGGAAACTCTGCTCACAGGCTTCCGTCCATCTGAATGGAACGTTCTTTTTAGTTAGATTTGTGAGCGTCGAAGCAATACTGGAGAAATCCTGAATGAAATTCCGATAATACCCAGCGAGCCCTAGGAAGCTACGGATCTCTGTGGGGGTAGTTGGTCGTGGCCAATTACTTATCGCTTCGATCTTACTACGATCTACGGAAATTCCACTTCCAGAAACGACGTGTCCCAAAAAGGTTACTTGCTCTAGCCAGAATTCGCACTTCTTAAATTTGGCATAAAGTTGTTTTTCTCGTAGAGTTCCTAAGACAATTCGTAGATGAACTGCATGTTCTTCCTTTGACTTAGAATAAATGAGGATATCGTAGATAAAGACAATAACAAAGCGATCCAGAAAATCCTTAAAAATTCGATTCATCAAGTCCATAAAGGCCGCTGGTGCATTTCTCATTCCAAAAGGCATGACCAAAAATTCATAATGGCAGTACCTCGTGCGAAATGCCGTTTTTGGGACGTCTGACTCCTGAATTTTTAGCTGGTGGTACCCCGAACGAAGGTCAGTTTTTGAAAATACCTTAGCACCATGCAGTTGGTCGAACATGTCATCTATCCTAGGCAATGGGTACTTGTTTTTAATCGTGATTTTATTGAGCTCCGGTAGTCGATGCACATCCTCATCGATCCGTCTTTCTTTTTCACAAACAGTATTGGTGCTCCCCAAGGTGAAAAGCTAGGCTGAATAAATCCCTTCTGTAACAGCTCCTCCAGTTGTTCTTTTAACTCCTTTAACTCGTTTGGTGCTAATCGATAAGGGGCTTTAGCGATAGGACCCGCCCCTGGCACTAGGTCGATGGTGAACTGTATTTCTCGATCAGGGGGTAACCCCGGGAGATCATCGGGAAATACACGGTGAACTCATTTACTATTGGCACATCCTTCAATTCTGGAAGAGGGGCTTTCTCTCCCTTTACCGCACATACTAAGAAAGATTCACAACCCTATCTCAAAAGTCGTTGAGCCTTAAAAGCTGAAATTCGAGGAATACAACTTTGGTTCGTTTTACCCGAAAAAGTAAATACCTCATCCTCAGGCAATTGAAATTTCACCATCTTCTTAGCACAGTCAATCACGGCTCTATATTTCGAAAGCCAATCCATCCCAAATACGAATGCATAATCGTTCATAGGGATCACAATCAGATCAGCTTATAAGTTTCTACCCTCGATGTTTATAGGACATTTCTGTACTGCCCGGTTGGTTTGAATTGGACCCCCGTGAGGTAATATCGCTACATAACAGCATTCAGACTGAGTAAGATATATTCCTACTCTTTACACGTACTCTTTTGGAATAATTCCCGTGTGTATATATATAAATGAGTGAATGTACATGATGGGTGAGGTTCAAGCCCTCACAAGCAACCAGTAACAGACTACTGGCAAACACAAAAGAGACATGCACAATAGATACTACCATGCGACTCGCCAGAGGCGCCGTATGCCCGCCCTGTCTAGTTCGAACTTCGGAGGGGTCCCGCTAAGACGCATGCACACCAAATCCAACACCGAAGCCACCAGCATGTCAGGAGTGGTAATGATGCCATCCTTCCAGCATTTGTTTGGGGCCTGCCAAATATGGTAAACCAAGGATGCCAGAACATGGCGGGACGCTGCCGAAAGAAGATGCTGCCCACGCCATTTCCTCGATGCCCACGCAATGCCCTGGACCCAATCCCTATAAGGCCAACACCATCTGATGCGTCGCCTCAGCAGTCGAAGACACTGACGAGAAAACCGACAATCGAAGAACAGGTGCTGAGCCGTCTCATATCGGAGCACGTCGCATAGAACACAGGCCGGTGTCCCCGCTCTCTGAGCCACCCACGGCTTGTCCCTCGTGGACAGACGGTCTCGTATACTCAGCCATAGGATGATCTCATGCCTAGGGACCTTTAGGGGTCCCCCAAACAAGGCTGCCCAGGGAACAGGCTCACGATGAATGCGCAGGGCCTCTCGGATGAGACGGGTGGTTGGCCGGCCATCAGTCGCCCCCTTCCACAACATACTATCGCAGGTGGTAGGGTCTGGAGACGGTAAAAATGCCGACTAAATTCTATGTATTTTGCCGTCGTCGTTCCAGGCCAATTCCACCCATGAGCATCAATAACCGCACTCAAGCGAGTCCCCACTGGAAGTCCCATAGCTAATGGTCCTCTTGGATAGCGCTCAAGTAGAGGCGCTTCCTGTAGCCAAGGGTCCTCCCATAACCAAAGCGTCGAACCATCGCCGATCTTAAAAGAGATAAGTGGAAGAAGGACCGGTCTCAGCTGCATAAGCTTTCTCCAGCTCCATGAAGTATTGGCCGAGACAGGTACAGCCCAGATCGATCGCATATGTAGCCGTGTGCTGTACAACCAATCCACCCACACTGAGTCAGGGGCATGTGTAATAACCCGCCATGGAAGCTGCACAAGTAATGCCCTGTTATCTGTCGCAATCGATCGAATTCCCAACCCACCTTCAGATGTAGGAAGACAAATATCATCCGAAGAAACTTTGGCCGAGGCACCACCCCATAAGAACTTCCGCATTCTCAACTCCAGAGCCCGGACTACGCCCTTTGGTAATAGGAACACCCCCAACCAATAGATATGCATGTTGGGAAACCCCGGGTGACCCGAGGCCTTGCCACGGACGCAGCGGAAGTATTGAAAGGGTCTCCCAGGTTCCCCGTTGGAACGAGTGAATTTCAAAAATTTCCTCGTTCCCGCCACAAGACCAAACTCGGTATAAAGAAAAACACGCATGTATACACGTATTAAGGTTTAGAACATTACCCTCGTCGCGAAGATCCTTAGCTCCCTAGCTCACGAACTGCGCCGAAGAGAGTCACGCCGACCCCGTGAAGTACCACAAACCAACACCACCCCAAGGATGGCTAGAGATGGTATGGAGTGTTGTGTAGAGATGTGTATGTATGTGTGTGATTTCTAAAACTCACAAACACTTAGGGATTTCTAAAAGATCACCCTAAATGCTCTCACTTCTCTCTAAAACTCAAAGATAGAGTGAGAAAGAGCTTAATTCAAGTTATGGACGAAATTCTCTAAGAAAATATATTAAAAGTCCATTTCCAAACCAAGAAAATGACTTTTAACTTAATCCAAATGAGATCATGTCCTACATGACTCAAAAGGTGTTAGATTCCCTTTTATTATGTCACTAAATGACCTAATAATGTCCCATATGTCTAACATAAGAACAAGGAATGAATTTGGACTTGATTTGGATTAAATTTGGCCAAACCGACGCTCGTCACGGCCTGAAACAAGCCTATTCACGGCCGTGACAACACCCTTCACGGCCTGGGTCATAATGGTCACGCCCGTGACCATGTCGAGGCCAAAACTCAGCCTCTGCCGTGCGTCACGGCCACGTGCAACGTGTTCACGGCCGTGACACTTTGACAGCTTTGCGGCAGATTCGTATTTCGATCCGATCGAGGGGTAAACGATGTCCGATTGACCTGAAATTTTAACCATAGTTAAAAGACTCATCAATCTTGATGCTGACCAAAGGGATTCTCAATCCAAGGTCTAGATTGTGAGATATGAATTTTTGAAGCTACTGCAACTTTGCAGATGGGCTTCACAACCGTGACAAGCCTTGCTTGTCATTGTGAACCCTATTTACGCTTCAACTATTACCATTTTCGTTCCGTAAATATCCGTCCATGTAAATATAGTTTCTAAAATATATATTTAATATTTTATTAACGTCTCTAAGACCGTTAAATTAATTTACATCTCATATTAGTTAGGCACTATCACAGTGATCATTTTTAAGCCCGACTCTCTTGGTTCGTCTCAACCCGGCAAGGGAGGAATCCAAGAATTCAGTAAGCGCCTAGCCAATCCCGCGGTACCGAATAGATCCCGTGTTGAGTACGATCTTCAATCTACGAACCGACTATAGATTATCGTCGTACGTATAGACCCTTCACTAATGTCCCGGTCGAGTGAGAGTCATGGTTACGTCAAACTTACTAGACTCGACACTATGACGAATTTGTGACTGGCGAAATTACTAAACTATTCTCCACGTCCCACGTGAGTCAGTTTATTGCTTCGGCCGAAGACTTTGTAATTTCCCGTCCCCAAATATGCATAAGACATATATCTCGGTTACTAACGAGACAGTGAATCCCTCACGATAGTCTAAGCACGGCAGTTACCCTTCGTTGTCAAGACCGCATGTCGCCGCCGACCCATGTTCATCACCGAACAAGGCGGGCCTAGCAAACTAGTGACAAGTCAAGCCCCGAAGTCAACTCCGTCAAAGACCTTTCAGTCTAAGGTCCACGCACACTACTATAGTCAATCAATCAATCATTGACGCTACCCAGAGTAACGATAAGGCCCATGTGATTGTCGATTACGAGTCGTGTCCAAGTACAAGTTAATCCCCTGATTCAACTCATACCAATGTTATGACCTCCCGCTTCCAAGCGAATGGTTGGCACAACCATTTAAGAGTCGTCAACAAATAAGTCGTAATTGACGCTCAGTCACCCTACTGAGGTCTAAGACTTATGGACTAATTTAATATCGAAGAATAATAGCTCACTGGTGCCCCCTCTCTCATCCCATGAGAATCAGTGACTATACTTACGATATATGGGTTTTATTTATTTACCATCTCACCGGATGCCTAATGAGACATAATAGGTAAATAAATAATATGCCTTTAAAGAATTAATATAAAAATATAAATTCCATTATCAAGTATAAGAATACAATATTCAAATACAGGCGAAAATACATCGAATATACAATACGTGCCCTATTCATTACATCCTCGAATGGCATTCCGAGGCACATCCCCAACAATCTCCCACTTGCACTCAATGCCATGCGCTATGATATCGTAACCCCATTTTATAGAGGTGCCGATCAAGCACTGCCTGTGAGAGAGGCTTGGTGAACGGGTCTGCCACGTTATCCGCAGTAGCTATTTTCTGCACAGCTATGTAGCCATTCTCAACGAACCCACGCAACACGTGGTATTTTTCTTTCTATATGTTTGGACTTTGAGTGAGACCTAGGTTCCTTGGCTTGTGCGACTGCCCCACTATTGTCGCACCACAATGGTAGCGGGCGGTCCACTATGCCTGGAACTACTTGAAGTTCTTCTAAGAACTTCCTCATCCAAACACCTTCCTTTGCTGCCTCAGAGGCCGCAATATACTCCGCCTCAGTGGTGGAATCGGCAGTAGTGCTTTGCTTGGAACTTTTCCAAGACACTGCTCCACCATTGAGCGTATAGACGAAACCAGAAGTAGATTTTCGGTCATCCACTTCTGACTGTAAATCCGAATCAGTATAACCATCCACCTCTAATTCTCCATTTCCATAAATCAATATCATATCTTTAGTCCTTCTAAGGTACTTAAATATATTCTTTACTGCATTCCAATGTTCTTTACCAGGATTAGACGGTACCGACTTACTATGCTCAAAGCATACGCAATGTCAGGCCGCGTACATAGCATCGCATACATTAGGCTACCTATTGCTGATGCATAAGGAATTTCACTCATTTCCTTCCTTGCTTCCTCATTCTGAGGACACATGGATTTCGAGAGATGAATCCCATGTCGAATTGGCAAGAACCCTTTCTTAGATTCATCCATTCGAAACCGTTTCGGAATCTTTTCTAAGTAAAGGGCCTGAGATAAACCTATCATTCGATTCGCTAGATCTCTAAAAAGGCGAATTCCAAGAATATAGGTTGCTTCTCCCAGGTCTTTCATGGAGAATTCGGTTGAAAGCCAAGCTTTCACCTCCGAGAGCATCCCGATATCGTTTCCAATCAAAAGGATGTCATCCACGTACAATACGAGGAACGATATCTTACTCCCACTGACCTTCTTGTAAACGCAAGGCTCATCTTCATTCTTTAAGAATCCGTAGTTCCTAACTACTTCATCAAATCGAAGATTCCAGCTTCTAGACGCTTGCTTAAGTCCATAAATTGACCTATTAAGCTTGCACACTTTGTGAGCATCTGCTTGCGATGTAAAACCCTTGGGCTGCTAAATATAGATTTCCTCCTGGAGGAATCCATTTAGGAAAGCAGTTTTCACATCCATCTGCCAGATCTCGTAATCATAGTATGCGGCTATGGCAAGCAGAATCCTGATAGACTTAATCATTGCTACAGGTGAAAAGGTTTCCTCATAATCAATGCCCTCTTTCTGATTATACCCTTTCGCTACTAGCCTAGCTTTGTAGGTTTCAACCTGTCCGTCAGATCCAATCTTTCTCTTGTAGATCCATTTGCACCCTATCGGTCTAAAACCTTGGGGCAAATCTACTAGAGTCCAGACTTGGTTGCTGTGCATAGAGTCTATCTCTGCTTTCATAGCTTCGACCCATTTCTTTGAGTCGACATCCATCATTGCCTGGTCATAGGTAGTGGGATCATCACCAATGATTCCCTCCGTCGCATCAACCCCGTGCTCGACGTGTACCATACCATAGGGTTGAGAATGTCGTCAATGCATTCCTCATAACGCTCAAAGAGAGTGGGTCGGCATGACAGAATAGAAGAAGATCGTCAGCGAAAACAAGCATGGACAGACGATTCGCCTCACATCTCCAATGGTAGCGGAAGAGCGGCTCCAATAGTATATGCTCCTCGACCATGCCGTGAAGAACCTCCATAACCAGCGTGAAAAGGTATGGCGAAATAGGATCCCCCTGTCATAATCCTCGTTTGCCGGCGAAGAACCCCACCGACTGACCATTAACATTAATGGAGAAAGTTGGAGTAGTCACACAGGACCGGATCCACTCGATGTAAGTAGGGTGAAAGCCCATGGCCTGAAGCGTGGCGAGTAAGAAACTCCACTCGACCTTATCATAAGCCTTGGCGTGGTCCACCTTAAGCATAGCCCTTGGAGGCCGACCTTTGCTCGTATACCCAAGGCATAATTCCTGCGCCGTAAGAATATTATCGCTTATTCGCCTGCCTGGGATAAACGCCGTCTGTGATTTGTGGACTAACTCGCTCAAGGAAGGTTTTAGCCGGTTTGCCAAAATCTTCGAAATGACTTTGTAGATGACGTTACAGCAAGAGATCGGCCAAATTCCGTGGACCGCCTAGGAGTCTGACACTTAGATATAAGCGTAATAAGAGTGCTGTTCAGACCCTTCAAAAGCCGTCCAGTGACGAAGAAATCCTGAATCGCCTTAGTAAATTCGGACCCCACCACCTCCCACGTGGCCTTAAAGAACGCCGCAGTGTATCCGTCTGGACCCGGTGCCTTCTCATCCCCCATAGAGAAAATTGCTTGACGTACCTCAATCGCATCAACTTGCCGAACCATATGTAAAGCCGCCGCTGGGGAAAGCGCGCGCCTTATGGCTCCTTGAACCTCAGCTCTCGTGACGGGCAATTCCCTGGCAGACTGGCCTAAAAGCCCTTGGTAGAAATGCAGTAACTCACCCTCCACTGCTTTAGGCGTCTGTAATGGGATCCCAGTCGCACTGTCCAGAGATAAGATGCGGTTGGTGCTCGACGTAAGGCAACCTTCCTAAAGAAATATGCCGAGCACTGATCCCCATCCTTAAGCCACGCCAGCTTAGCTCGTTGGGCCAAGGCTGTGTGCTCAACTTCCACAGCGCGGGCATACAGTAAGCGACAATGGCGTTCCAGGTCATGAAATAGGCCCTCCTCAGGATATCTAGACGCAAAGTCTTGGGCGATACCTAAGAAACGCATGGCTTCCGCCACATTAGCCGCGAGATCCCCTTTAGCACGCCGCATCTCCTTGAAAATAGGCTGAAGCTGCTTCACCCTAGCCATTAGCACGTACATAGGGAACCCCTCGACAGGAGCCTCCCACACTCGATGGACATGCTCCCAGAAGGCCGTTTCCTTAATGAGGAAGTTCTCGAACCGAAACGTTCGTCCTCGCGGCTGCGCCGCCAGTGATCCTAACGTGACTGGTGAATGGTCAGACGTGGCTGGAAGTTCGCATCGATAAAAAGCATCCGGGCACCTGACGAACCATTGGGGATTCCCCAATATGCGATCCAGTCTGCGCCAAATACCCGCCAGCGCCCGCTGCTGATTATACCAAGTAAACTCCTGTCCCGTAGATGGGAGTGATAAAAGGTCCGCATGCACTAGACAATTTTGGAAGTCCGCCATATCAGTGGCGTTTGGACACCCTCCCCGGCCCTCACCCGCATGTAAGATGGTGTTAAAGTCCCCGGCCACCAGCCATGCATCATCAACTCGTAAAGACGAAAAATGTATTAACTCCTCCCAAAGAAAACGGCGATCATCCCGCCGAGAGTTCCCATAAACAAAGGAAACAAAGACAATATCACCCGTCCCAAGAAGCTCAACCTGACAGTGCACCGCCTGGTTGGACTTCATAATAATAGTAACCCGTAGCCAAGATGGGTCCCAACCCACCCATAGATGGGTACCGGGCCCATCCTCATAATCAAAATACCACTTCAAGCGTGGCCTAATGCCCTCCGAAATGCAAGCTGCATTTGCAGCAGACACCCGTGTCTCAAGAAGACCCACAAGTCGCAAACCACCCCGCCCCATCCACTCCCCAACCGCCCTTTTGTGGTCTTGCCTGTTCAGACCACGGACATTCCACGATCCCATCGGTATCATGAAATGGGGTAACTGATGGGCTGCATCTGCTTTAGTGCCCATGTAATCGTTGTCGCGGTAATGTCGTCCTCCAAACCATGTAAAGGCGTTCCATGAGAGGAAGCCGCTTCCGTTGATCCCAAACGTGGTGACCTATCCATGCATGGCGAAGGCCGCCGGTTAGGTACAATCACAGCTTTGCCCTTCACGCCTATTTGCTGCCATTCCGTCACAGCTCCTTTGCTCGTTGGGCAGGTCATTCTTGGAGGCATAGAAGCCCGATCAGATCATCTCCCCCACCCTTAGCAGGTTGACCCCCTTTTTCGTTAGATGACCTCGGCTGCATATGTGGCCTCGGCTGGGCTTGACGAGGTTGTGTGGTATGTCGCTTAGGGCATTGAGTCGCGGCGTGCGCCCACGTTGCGCATGCATCACACTTCGACGGGCGCCACTCGTACTCCACCCGCACTGAGACATCACCAGCTGAACCTCCATCAGGGCGCGGCATCCTAAGGTAAAGAAGCTCTAGAAACGGCGTATCAAGAGACTTCATCACACAGACGCGTGCATAGTCTATGCGGTCACCTCACGCAGTGACCCCGTCTGCGAAGAGCGGGCGACCCACAATGTAGAACCCAGGGTCCTCGTAAGTATTAAGGGCCAATAAATTTGCACACATGTTGACCACGATTATGTGCTTTTCATGCAATAATTTCGTGCTTACGTGACTTACGTGAAGTTTCGTGTGGTAAATTACGTGCGTAGGTGATTTGGTGAAATTTGGTACAACTAATTTGTACCAAGTGACCCTTAATTTATTTAGGGATTTTCGAAAATTAGGCTAAGGAGTAAATTAGGCCCAAAATTAGTTAGTAGCACTAATGGGCTAAATTGAGAGTTGAGCCCAAAACATTAAATGGCTTAGGGACAAATTTCCTTAAAATAAGGGATATTTTCGTCAATTGAGTCTCATCCTCATCCCTTAAAAGAATTAAATGTAGTCTAAAACCCATTTGAAGTCCACAAACCCCAAAGTGTAAGAAAGCCACGAGTTCGAGCAAGAAGAAGGGGAGAAATCGAGCTTTAAGTTAGAGAAGGTATAAAACTCTTACTATGATTTCGATTTTAAGCTCGAATCTAGCGTGCTTAGAATGATAGCACACTCGAAAATCTGCCCCATTTGTATTTTTGGTTAATTTCGATTATAGGGTTTTTGAAACTCATATGATATTTAACGAGTTCTTGGGGAAAAGGTGTAGTTTGATCGAAAAACTTAGGAAGTTGTGGGTCAAAAAGGTGTTTGTGTGACTTGGGATCTCAGAAGATGGGCTTTACGAACTCAAGTTCGGGAATCCTAAAGTATTTGAATGCACGGGTTCGCAAAGTGGGTGGTTCGCGAATTAGGTGTGATGCGCCATACTTCGCGAAGTGGTCATTAGGCGCCAATGTCGCGAATTGTGGGAAAGGTAGAATTCGCGAACTTAAGGGCTTTATTTGCATGGATTCGCAAACTGGGAGCTTTGCGGGTTGAGCAAGTCGCGAACCCCATGCAAACCACGAACCAATTTAAAGCCCTTAGGGAATTCGCGAAGTGGGTAAGAAAGGAGTTCGCAAAGTACGAACTTGGCGAATCCATGGTTCTCGCGAACTCAAAGCCGAGTAGCGTATTTCGCGAACTTAGAGAGAATGGAGCTAGGGTTCGCGAATCCTATATGTACAAGGCATTTCGCGAATTAGAGAGGTCAGGCCGCAAACTTTCTTCTCGGGCCCTTATGGTCTGCGAGGTGTGAGGTTCGCGAGTCGGGGTGGTTTCGCGAAGTCGCGGGCCGAACTACAGTTCGCAAACTATTCTGTGAGTGAGGGCCTGAACGTTTTGCGAATTGTGAAGAGTTAATAATTTCACGAACTATATAAGTTCGCAAATTAAATGTAAGGTGAAATATACTTTGCGAGTTACAAGAGTTTGCGAAATGTAGAGCATTTGGCGAATTAGGGGAACGAGAGTTAGAGTTTGCGATATACATATGTGACGAGTTCGCGAACTATAGTTGGAGGTTGCATTTAGAGTTTGCGAAGTAGGTTTAAAAGATGTTTCACGAATTTAAAAGGATCTGAAATGTTAGGGTTCACGAAAAGAGATTTACGAATCTATAAAGGGTTTGAGGAATTCACGAAATAGGGTTTAAACTTTCGCGAGCCCTAGGCAGTTCGCGAATAAATAAGTCACGAACCTTACGTAATGAAATAAATTTCGCGAACTATGGGAAAAAGGGTGTTTCTCGGGTCATTCAAATGTCACGAATTAAAAGTCTAAAGTTATTTCACGAATTAAAGTTAGCGAACTCTCTCCAAACAAATAACCTTCAAATCCAAGGTTAATTATAATGTTTCAACACTTCGGAATTTCTAGCACTTAGATGATCGATTGAATTAGATAGCAAACTGACGTAATAATTTTGTGCTTAAGGTCGAGGCTTAGGAGTTTCATCGAACCACTACGGAGGACAGGTAAGTGGAAATCCAACTACAACACATAACATATGTGTATGTGCCTAATTTATGTGATTACGTGATGGTGTGCTTACGTACTTACATGAACTTGTATGATATGGTTGCATGCTTTCGGTAAGCGTTATGGCATTAATGCATTTTGCATATGCACGAGCATGCACGAAACACTTGAGGGTAATAAGATGATGAGCGTGCATGATTATGTCGCAAATAGCGAAGAATAAATGCCGAGGTGGGCAATGATATTATAAAATAAGTTAGGTGGCGGCTTCCGGGGCACCGGGACGGCGTTGATGCACCGTTGGCGACGTTGATGCGTCGCCAGTTTACGAACGACGTTGATGCGTCGGGGGATTACCATGGTTGGGTTGATGCCCTCATGGTTGGGTTGATGCCCTTATATCCCTCATTAACGTGGTTGGGTTGATGCCCTCATGCTTTAGTATGGTTGGGTTGATGCCCTCATACTTGGGTTGAAGCCCGTGGTTGGATGGAGCTCTTTACGGTGTACGCCTGGGTAAAAGTCTGCCAAGGGCCCTAAGATAAAAGATATGAGTTTGAGTTTAGACTATGAGACGTAAGATGCATTGGCGTGGAATGCCTTTGCGAGGAAAATATCACGTGCACGTCATGCATGATTTCTACTTACTGAGCATATCGCTCACCCCTTACGTTATGTGTTGTAGGTGCCAGCGACCACGGTATGTGATCGTGTAGATGGCAAGGCAAATCTTTTGGCGCTTCCAGCAGCTTTTGGGATGGGAGTGTGTGCATGGATGACGACCTGTGAGGCCGGCGCATAGAGATTCTTTTGATGTGCATGTGTACACATCTCGTGTAATTAGGATTCACATGAAGTTAGGAATTCATGTAATTCTTTTGTCATGTATAGAAACTACTTCCATTACATAAATGGAAAAATTTCATACGCATTTCCGCATCTCCTTTAAGTTAAAGCAACGTTAGACTCATAGGATACATTAGAATTAGGTAGTTGGGACAGTGGGTCCTGACAGAGTGGTATCAGAGCTTCGGTCACAGGTTCTGTAGACTGTCCATGCACACACACCCAAAAGTGCGGAAGCGGCCGTTCCTGTAAGTATTATGTTTATGCGAATTCTGGTGTTGCATAATTTATTGGCCATAGGACTATCAGGATAGATAAAGAACGATGGTTAGAACTAGAGGAGAGAGCAGCGGAGGTGATGACCAGAACAGGGGAAACGCAGCCCCTAGTGACAATCGCGATGCAACCATTTTCCAACTCACGGAGTTGGTACGCCAACAGTCCGCCCAGATTCAGCAGCTGATTCAGCAGAACAACACAAACGCAGAAACACTCAGGCCGACAGGGCAGAGATAGTGGGAGAAAGGTTCAGGAGGTTGAACCCACCAACATTCGAGGATACAGCCGATCCAACGGCAGCTGAAGACTGGATAAGGACATTGGAGAGCATGTTTGTGTACAGTAGGGTCCCAGAAACTGAAAAGGCCCTCTGCGCTGCATTCTTGCTAAGGGAAGCGCGGGGCATTGGTGGGACACAATAATGGTGATTGAGAATCCCGCGACCATGAGTTGGGATCGCTTTAAGGAGTTGTTCAGAGGGAAGTACCTCACGGCCCCGATAAGGGCGCAGCGCTTGAGTGAATTCATAAACCTCAGGCAGGGATCAATGACGGTGGCTGAATACATTCGAAAATTCGAACAGCTGTCGAGGTTCGCAGCTCATATGGTGAGCACAGAGGCTCTAAAGATCGAACGTTTCCTCGAAGGACTTAAGCCGGAGCTATACCGCGATGTTAGTATGGCGGGATTGCAAGGAGCCACATACGCTCAGGTGGCGGAAAGGGCCATGGTGGCGAAATAGGCAGAAGCCAGAATTGCCCGCGCACAAGAAGCAAAGAGAAAGTTCGCTCAAGTACAGGGGCCACAGTGGAACGGGGAAAACCAGAAGCGCCGGTTCATACCCAAAGGCGGAGTGCCAAACTTTTAGAATAAGCCACCACAAAGCCCGCAAGGAATTCCAAATCGACCACCAAACCCCAATCAAGGGGGATACCCAGCACCTATCCCAAACTGCCCAAAGTGCGGGAATATGCACTCAGGCAACTGCTACGCCCAGACCAACAACTGCTTTAAGTGCGGGAAGCCGGGGCACTTTTCGAGGCAATGCCCAGATTGGGCTACAGGAAGTCAGGCTGGAGGTCAGACAAGACCACAGATGGTACCAGCTCGGGTGTACACAATTACATCCGAGGAGGCAGAAAACAACCCAGCGGTAGTGACAGGTACCCTCCTTATCCACCATACTCCCACATGCATCCTAGTAGACTCAGGGGCCACGCACTCGTTTGCATCCATTAAGTATGTGACAAAACTCGGGGTTAGGCCTCGTCAATCTGAATATGAATATAGAGTAGTTATGCCACAAGGGGATTCTACTAAAACCAATCAGATACTGGAAGAGTGCCCAGTATTAGTCGGTGGTAAAGTGCTGTCAGTAGATTTGATTGTCATTCCAATGAACGACTACGAAGTCATTCTTGGAATGGACTGGCTGTCGAAGTACGGAGCCGTGATTGATTGCAACCGTAAGGTGGTTACATTTAACATAGACGGGAGTGAGCCTTTAGTCTTTGAGGGGACGACAAAATTAGGAAACCTTTCTAGAATATCGGCGCTGAAAGCTCAGCGTTTGGTCAAGGCCGGTTGCGAAGCATACCTGGTGTTTGCAATGAAATCGAAAGAAAGTCCGTTACCAATGCTTGAAGATGTGCCGGTAGTTAAAGATTTTCCCGACGTATTCCCAGAGGACTTGCCAAGATTACCGCCTGATAGAGAGATCGAGTTCACGATCGATCTGGTGCCTGGAGCAGCACCGGTATCCAAGACCCCGTATCGGTAGCACCGACCGAGCTGAAGGAGTTGAAGGAACAAATAGACGAACTTTTACAAAAGTGTTTATTCAATCGAGTTTTTCTCCCTGGGGTGCGCCAGTTTTGTTCGTACGAAAGAAAGACGGGTCAATGCGGCTTTGCATGACTACAGGGAGTTGAATAAGTTAACGATAAAGAACAAGTATCCTCTACCAAGGATTGACGATCTGTTCGACCAACTACAAGGCGCCACGGTGTTTTCGAAGATTGATTTGCGGTCGGGGTATCATCAGTTGAAGATTTGCAAGGACGATATTCCTAAGACGGCGTTCAGCACAAGATAAGGACATTTCGAATTTCTAGTAATGCCTTTCGGGCTGACCAATGCGCCAGCAGCGTTTATGGATCTGATGAACCGCGTATTCCAGCCGTTCCTAGACAAATTTGTAATAGTATTCATAGACGACATACTCATTTATTCGAGGACGAAGAGGAACACGAGCAGCACCTGCAAACGGTCCTTGGAGTATTGAGAGAGATGTACGCCAAGTTCAAGAAGTGCGAGTTTTGGCTGGACCAAGTCGCCTTCTTGGGACATATTATCTCCGGAGCAGGAATCTCGGTGGATCCAAACAAGATCAAATCCATCAGTAACTGGCCACAACCAACAAATGCGACCGAGGTACGGAGTTTCCTCGGTTTGGCAGGCTATTATAGGAAGTTTATTAAGGACTTCTCGAAAATAGCTTCAACGCTGACAAAGTTAACAAGGAAGAACACGCCATTTCATTGGAGTGAGGAATGTGAACAGAGCTTCCAAGAGCTTAAGAGGCGACTGACTACAGCCCCAGTCCTTACGATACCGTCAGGAACGGGGGATTCTCCGTTTACAGCGATGCCTCAAAGAACGGCTTAGGATGCGTGTTAATGCAGAACGGGAACGTAGTAGCCTATGCCTCACGACAATTGAAGGAATATGAGAAACATTATCCGACGCACGACCTAGAATTGGCAGCAGTAGTTTTCGCCCTAAAAATTTGGAGACACTACCTTTACGGAGAGCGATGCGAAATCTACACGGACCACAAGAGCTTAAAATACTTCTTCAAGCAAAAGGAATTGAACATGAGGCAGAGACGGTGGCTGGAACTGGTGAAGGATTATG
>JAPQWV010003106.1:0-45734 GCA_027422505.1 Craterostigma plantagineum
AAGGTCCGAACTTTCATTAGGTTGGTTCACTTAAACCCATTCGTCCACTTTTCCTTCCATTTTCTGCGTAGAGTTAAAAGAACAAAGACTTCAATGAAAAGTAGAATGAGAATACTATACTAACAAATCTTTCGGTTCCCGAGAGAACCTGACAAGTTGCTTCACCAGCCGACGGACTTCATTCGAAGGATGTTTCCTCAGACGATTCACAGGCCGCCCGATATCAGTCTCTACGTAATAACAATTCAATTCATCCCATAATAAACCGTAAACTACAATACAGATATGCATATCCGGTGATCAAACGATCGATTGAACTTTTCCCACCTTCAAAGCTTGGAAAAGTGATTTCCATATCTGCCAAGCTTTGCAGCAATTCCACCAGAGATCTTCACTCTAAACGCCCACAGTCCCCAAACAAATAACGAAATGAGGAACAAAAGATGAGAACAGTAAGTAGAGCCAGCAAGGACAAAATAAGTGGAGATAAAGACGATGGAAACCCTGATTTGGATCTTCGAGCTGCTCTTTAATGCTCAGAATGCGTAGTCTGTTCGTCATCGAACAGACCTCCGAAGGATCCAATTCATCGTCTCCTCCGCCGCTTGAATCCCTATGGTTTGCACTCAGGAGTTAGAGGACTCTTACTTGAATCTCATCTGGCTTCTACCAATGATATTACGGTTGTTTTTTCTTTCTCACAATCATCATTTTCAGCTTCTTCGTCGCGTTCCTTACCCTTATTACGATTGGAATTGTCATCAGCACAATCTTCGTCGCCGCTCGGCTTCCCCAGGCATCTACAGCACGTCGTCGGAGCATAGAGCGACTCGACGATCCTATCCCTCCGGCGAACGAGCTCGTCTCGTGCTCCGCGCCGGCAAACCTTGATCGCCGTTTCGATAAGAGTCCATATCCAACTTTCGATCTCGACAGAATCGAACGGAGCTCCTCATCCGAATCCATCTTAGAGGAGGATCGGCGCGTGGTGGACAAAAGGTGCGCGAGCTACGATAGCTGGATCATCGGAATCGTGTAAACGACGACGTATCGGAGGCGTCTACAGTTCTGCTTTCGCTTTCAAATTCATCTGGATACGACGGATCAGATCTGCCGTATGTATAGAACATGAAGCTGCGCTAAGGCTGCTGAAGGGTTTGGGGAGGAAGAAGGAAGAAGATAATTGGTCTATTTCTCTTTTAATTTCTTTTAATCAATTTCTTTTGCTAATGTAGCGTTTTTAATCCAACATATGATATGATTTGACTGAAAAGGCACAGTTGGAATGGAATGCGCATAACATGAAGGGAGGGCATATTCTGCAGCTTTTTTTCTTTCTTTTTTTTTTCTTTTTATGTAAAAAATTATAGTGCTAGTCGTTACTTCCACTTAAAGATAAGATCAAAAATAAACGTGTTGCAATGCAAACAAAACATAAATTAAATAAGTCAATCTATACTCTTATATTAATAATCAGGGTTAAAAAAATTGTTGATGATCATCACTCGGTCAATAGAATTTTTCTTAATAATTAACATAAAATAAATAAGAAACCATCCATTACAGTGCATTTATATATTGTCACATTACCCTTGATTTTTAGTAATTGTTATCTAATATTTAATAAATGTTTTACATTTATGTAGCATAGTAACCATTAGCATTCAAAATGGTTATCTATTATTTTTTTTCACAATAGTATGTACTCATGTGCTATTTTAAATTGAGAATTGCTTTTACACGAAATATACGTTTTAAGGATAAATTATGAAAATTAAAACAACCTTTTACAACAAAATCCCAATTCCTCCTCCTCGTAAGAACAGTTGCAGACGAACAAAACCAGCAACGTAGCAAGCCACCTTAGGATTTGGTCGACAGGGTTACTGCAAAGTCTATTTGAATCCGTTAGTTGTTCGCTGATTTTCAATTCGCTGCTATTCCCAATTGTTTTTATTATCATTTGCGACGGTTGCGTTGATTTTTCCTGCTCGAAGCTGAGATTTGTTTTGTTCCGCGAAGAATAGTTCGGCATATCTATACTTTTTTAAAAGAGAAGTAATCGATGGCGGCGCGTTCGGCGGCTTTCAAGCGGGCAGTACAGCTTCTAGGTCCCAGCCGGCGGCCAATATCCGAGCTCATCAAGTCGAACGGCATCGCCTCTTCCTCGTCGACACCTTGGCCCTCGTAATTTGACAATCGATTGGTTAATTGGTCAGTAAATTTCGTCCAATTTGATATGTTTGATTGATTTGATCGATCAATTTAGGTTCGGAGATTGGAGGCACAAGGTGTTCCTTCGACGCAAGCGGAGGCGATAACTTCCGCCCTGACTGAGGTGTTGAATGACAGCTTGGAAACCGTTTCTTATTCGTTTGTTTCCAAAGCAGAAATGGAAAAGGTAAGGACTCTGTTATGACTTTGTTTTTTCTTTCTTAAATTCTTCGACTCTCTGCTTATTTTGGGCTGTGTGGTGTTTCACATTGTTGTAAAATTTTTGTGCTTCGTTTCTGTAGAATGAGATGACACATGAGTCGATTCTGGCTAAGTTCAAAACTGAAGTGAAGA
The DNA here is from genome assembly GCA_027422505.1 of Craterostigma plantagineum. Taxonomy (NCBI): domain Eukaryota; kingdom Viridiplantae; phylum Streptophyta; class Magnoliopsida; order Lamiales; family Linderniaceae; genus Craterostigma; species Craterostigma plantagineum. Next base: position 2,569 of record JAPQWV010003106.1, read on the forward strand.
GTTCTCAGGTATTATGGCAGAGACTTGCTGTTGCTTCTTTTTTGACATCGCTATGCCTGCTTTACTTTTATCTCATTCTGTTGTAGAAATTCGGTGTAATGTAGAGAAACTGTAGCCTCTGTCCGCTTGATGACTGTAGCTGATTCTTGATTAAGTCATAGTATGTCTATTTCATGTCTGTTTTGACGAAAAGAGTTTTATCCATTCCATGGACAAGATGAGGATTAAACTGAGAATATTGTCCATGTATAGACATGCAGTTTGCCTTAAGTTGCTACCATGGCCTGAAATGAGTTTACGGACACATAGAATAATCAGCCTCATAATATGTCCTCTCACACGCAACAGTGACAAAAATAGTTCTTTGCTTGTTCTGTTGCTAAAACAGCTATTTCAAAGCCATGTGTCTGATATTATTATGTGTGTGTGTTATGCTATATGCAGGATCACCATTTTTCGTTGTTGCAACATGAGTCAGAAAAGCTCAAGAATGATATTGAGAAGATGCGTACTGAGCTTAGGTATTATAGACATGATCTTTCATTTCGTCGTTCTAGTTTTATCTCAGAGAAAAACCCTTATGTTTTCCAGATATGAAATCGACAAAGTCACGGCTGGGCAGCGTTTGGACCTAAATCTTGAGAAAGGGTAAGTTGCTCTCATGCGTAGAACATTGTCACAGTCCTATGCTATATTCTTTCTACTCGATCCATTTTTTTTCTATCTAATACGCATGCAGGAGAATTCGAGACGACCTGAATAATCAAAATCAAGAAACGACCAACCTCACTACAAAACTTGATCGAGTGAGCATCAAATGGCTACTTTAGCTATCATCATTGGTTTGATCTACTTGTAAGATTTAGCAATCCTAAGACTGTTGTTACCTTTTCGTATTCTTTCTCAGGAAATCCATGCGCTGAGAGCCCAGCTAGAAGCTGCAAAATACGAAGTGATCAAATATTGCATAGGTACTCTTGCTTCAGTAAGCGCCGTGGGTTTAGCCGTCATACGTATTCTCATGTAAACCTATTCATTACCATGGGATTTTATCCGCGTCCTAAAATCCTTGACTTGTTAGAAGAAGAAACAAAGATTTCAGAACATATTCGCTGATTCAATGGACTTTGTAATCGATTGACCAAACAAAGCCACTAGTTTCATATTATTTCTCGTGTAATTGATTGATGATTTGTGTTGTGATTTGATCGCTGAATGCGCACATGAACTATGTATGTAGCATCAAAATCATCAATATCCAACAGTTGAAGAATATTCATACACAGCAGCGTAATTATATAGAGGGTACGATTCGCACACGCGCCGCCATCACAGCACACCAAAAAACAGACAAAATCACAATCACACGTACATAAAGAGGGTACGATTCGTACACGCGCCGCCGCGTCATCAGACATCGATCGCCAGCCTCTTCTTTGGTACCGCCACGAGCCTCTCGGCGCGTGGAGCGGTGAGCCCAAACACGTCACCCATGTCCATCTCGCTCGCCTTGACGCCGCTCGGAAGCTCCCACTCGAAGCAGTGCAGGAGATTCCCCCCCCGCAAGCTCCAGCGCGTGAAGCCCCAGCGACATTCCCGGGCACGACCTCCGACCCGACCCGAAAGGTATGAACTCGAAGCAGCTCCCCTTGAAATCAGGCACGTAGCCGTCGCCGCCGCCGCCGTCGCCCTCCTTCAAGAACCTCTCCGGCGCGAAACGATCGGGATCCTCCCACGCGCTGGTCGCGTCCGATGGCCCACGCGTTGATAATGACCTGAGACTTGGCCGGAATGTGGTAGCCCGAAACGACGGCGTTTTCGGCGGTTTCGTGGAGGAGGAGCGGAATCGGCGGGTGTAGGCGGAGGGTTTCCTTGAGGCAAGCTTTGAGGAAAGTGAGCTTTTCGAAATGGGCCTCGTCGATTTTTGGCCAGGCCCCACTACGTTTGCCAGTTCTTCGTGGGCCCATTTAAGGTGTTTGGGCTGTGGAGGAGCTCAGCCATGGCCACTCTATGGCTGAGGCCACCGTCTCGGTCCCACCGAACATGACGTCCTGCAAACGTCACGGTGACGTCATGCTCGTCCTCATCATAAAGCAAGCTTTCAACGTCTTACCAGAAACAATGGTTGCGACGTTCCAACACTTTTTTTTTTTTTTTAATTTTTACCGTTTTTCAAATTAAACGGATTACGACGAAAGTTGATATCTACCAACTCCCTCGAAGATATAATTAACAAGTCGATTTATGTCACAGAAGAAAGTATGGTTAAACACGCATATTAAGTAATATTATAGAAAATAATACACGATGCATGATTTGATTGCACTCTAGCAAGTACCTAATCTAAGCCGTGTAAGAAATTCTTAGCTGGAACCATTGTTGATAAACATTCCCTTGGATTTTCTTATAACAATAAGGGCCTTTTTCGGGTGTTATGTCAATGCTATACGATTTATGAAAATGCAATTTCTAATGTATTTTTTGATTTCCTGTATAGTATCACCACGATATGTCAGTGTGCTCCGCAATATAAATGGAAAAGAGTGAGGAAACTTATAGTGGCCATTAATTTCTTATAGTGCGAGTGCGCGTAACCCTAAAAAATAGTAATAATATAACAAAAACAAACAACAAAAACTATATAATAAGAATAATAATTTACTCTTATATTTGTTTTTATCAGTCACTAATCCTAAAACTTACACTAAGCAAAACTAACTACAGCCTTATATTTTCCTATGTTTCCGTTTATATATATTTCTATTGCAAGATTTTAGATAATAGGGTTTGTTTCAGTGGCGCTGGCTCATATTGCACGTGATAGCACACACTGGTTAAACTATGGCGAGTATATATTTAAAATATTTCTTATTCCTATCACAAACATGAACTTTAATGAGAAACTGCTCCCCGTGAAATTCAGTTATAAGAATAGTATATGTGTAAGAATTAGGCGTACCATAATGATAGCTTTAATGTTATCCCTCGTAAGCTTGATCGAATTCTGCAAATCTTGATCAGATTCATTCTCCACCTTACTATTAGCTTCATCATCGCTGTAAAAAGCCAACAAATCATCAACCATATCACTATCATCGATCTTCTTCTTCATCTTCTTCTCCATATGTTCATCGATAATACTATCGATGAACCCATCGAGCGAAGCCCTAGCCCAACCAACCTCCTATTCAAACCCTGAGGATCAAACCATCCCAAAAACGGCACAAAATCAGCGACGTTAAACGCCCCAAGAGCTTCGAAAATTCCTGCAAATTCCCACGAACTCATCTTGCCCCTCGTGGGAATTCGAACCAAACGCGGCCCTGTATATAATATTCCTAGTGAGCCCAAACACGAGCTCGCCCAACGTTCACCTTTGAGCCCGTGCCTCGAGCCACGGTTCGAACCATCCCATGGACCTCGTCCCTAACCGAGTCCCAAGACTTCGGCTCGCCTGCGACTGAACAGCTTCATCACGCATATCTTTCTCATCTGGCGCCAGAAAGGTCCGTAATGGGCGAACGCCATGTCAGCCCTATCGTAGGTTAAGTAGCTTATCGCAATGGTCGCCGGGCGGTTAGAGAATATGTTGTCTTGGACTTGAAGGACTTGTCGGGCTATTTCTGGGCTCGAACTGCTACCATGTGTCGGAACCCTATCCTTAGGTGGAATAACCCGCCATAGGTTTTGGCTAAGTGGGCTAACCCGTGGTGGGTTAGTTGGTCAACCATGGTTATGTTTCCGATCAGAGGTAGGCCTTTTGGGCCGGGCGGGTAGGGTTTTCTTCTTCGAAGAGTCGATTTTGCGAGGATGAATAGGAAGAGGAGAGGGAATATGATGGATAGGGTTATTAGTGAGGGTTTGAATCTAGGGTTTTGTATAGATTGGAGAGGGTTTGCTTGTTTGTTCCATCTTTTTTTTTTCTCGTTCTTTAGATGCAAGGTGTTATTTTGTTTGTGATAGGTTTTTTTATGACTGTTTGTTTGTTTATATAGATGTAGGTAAGGGGATAAGGTGCTTTGAATTATATAGTAGGATGTTAATATTTAATCTCGGAGAAGGTTCACGTGATATTGATTGTTTATTTACCTCAAGGTTATGACGGAAATCAGTTTGTTGTTATACCTATAGATGTATATGCAAATGGGAATATAATTTGAAGTACTTGTATACGACGAATGGGTTTTTCGTACATTTTTCAAAGTATTAATTACGATATAAAATAACCAAGTGGTTTTGCGTACGGTTGTATAGAAGTGTGAATCAAGGTTTTGAAACCGGTTTCGTTCACGAGAACCGGACCGGAAATTTTAGTGGTTTAAGGTTTAAATGGTTTAACCGGTATAAAACCGGTAGAAAACCGGTGCCTTTAGAATACAAATATATATTAATTATTAAAATATAAGAGCCAATCAATAGCAACATTGAGATAAACTAACAAAATTCTTGAATTTAAGGATTAGTTTAGTAAGAACTCGAACCTAGCTTGGGGACTAATTGATGGTGAAATATATTCCTTAAAGTTTCGTAAAAGCAAATATTCATAAAATAAATGCATTGGGCTAACTAAAAAGCAGAGAAAATATTGGGCTGATTAGCCCAAATAGTAACTTTTAAGAAATACTTATAATTAAAAAAATGTTTCTGGCCCATATTAGAAACCCGTGGTAAATGGACATGAAATGACAACGGCACCAACCATTGCGCTAAGAAGCGTTTCTGCTTCGAGGAAAGTCTGCTTCTTATATATTTTATTAGTATTAATTTTTAACTAAAGTGAGGACGGACCGGAATCGGACGGAATTTCGGCAGGTTCACGGTTTCCGGCCGGAAACCGGCCGATCCAGTCCGGCTTAAAAACCCTGGTGTGAATACAGGACCAATGGCAATAATATACGCTTTTTTTTTCCCTGTCAGAGAAATTCGAAATTGGCATTATTTAATTAAGATGTGTTATTTTTAAATTTCCATAGTTTTGAATATGTTATAGAGAAATGTTATGTGCTCACCTACCATAAAATGAAACAAAGAATATTAGCCCGTAAATTTCAATAGTTTTTAGATTTTCCATAGTTTGAATATATATAATTATATTATTCAAAAAAATAAATGAAAAATTAGGATCTTCGTAAACATATTTAGCCCATAAATTTATTAGGCTTATACACACTTTCACTAATATTAGGCCCATCATATTTTACTTATTTAACTCAAGTAACGTTAATTTTCGCCTTAGTTTTTTTCATGATTTTTGAAAGCGTGAAGTGCAATGCAATTATTTTGTTTAATCTTCAAATTTTTTAAAATATAGCCGCTTCGTTTGAATAAGTCTTTATAAAAGTTGTAATTTTGTCGGTTATGTAAAGTTTTTGGTTATTAAAGGAGACTAGCTAAAATATGTAAATTACTTAAGGTTAAAAAATCTTTTATTTGAAACTTTGTATTAATAATATATCTTATTGGGGCCAAGGAAGTTTGAATTGATTAAAAATTACCTACGACGAATAACGAGTCACAGACGTGCATGGTTAAAAAACCCTCCGTATGAATATGGTATAGAAGGTATGATACCGATACCATTGTCGAATCTTATCGGTATGATACCGTATCGAAATTTAAGGTATACCGAAATTTTGTTATGGTATTGGTATGATTTTTTTGGATACCGAAGGTTCGGTACGTTATACGGATATCACAGTTTTTGGTATCAGTATACCGTACCGAAAGACCCTATTTAAATAAACACAATCTGCATTTTTGGAGTCTTTTTTCTTGGTATGGACGTGTTGTAACAATCTGAACATTTCATCTCACTCACTGATGTTTACCTGAGTTTTCCGCCAGAATTAATCCAAGAAAAATAATTTTAACGGTTTAAGCTTTTGAAACTTAAAATTATTGACAATTTTAGTTGGAGAGAAGAAGAAGAACGCATACATACGAACGATTTACCTTTTAAACAGTTACATTCAAAAAAAAAAAAAGTCGATGAACTACCGATAAAGATTACCTAGTCATTTTTCAAATAGACTTATCAACCAAAGATAATGATATATGATAAGCATGAAAATAGCAGTAATCCAGACTAAATTAATTGAATATGTTATGAAAAAGCATATTAATAACTTAAGTAAGGAAAGGGTGTTTGGTCTAGTGGTATGATTCTCGTCGGGTGCGAGAGGGCCCGAGTTCGTTCTCGGAAACACCCCTTTTGTTTTAATTTATTATTACTAAAAAATGTATATGAAAATATAATTTTAAAAAAAAAAAAATTTGCACCAGCCGGGAATCGAACCGGGTCTGTACCGTGGCAGGGTACTATTCTACCACTAGACCACTGGTGCTTTGTTAGATTTTGCTAGAATTTATTTTATATTTATAATATTAAAAGTTGACATTTAGGAGACAAGTGTAGTTCACAATTTTCAAGGGATTCCCTCTTTGTAGGCGAAACTTCGTTATTCTTGGGACTGTTTTATATAGCTGTAGTTACAAGTAACTATAATTTCAATTCGTTTTGCTTTCCATTAAATCACACTTAAAGTATACGTTTAAAGCCTCTGCGTCCCATACAGCACATTGAATAACGTAGAATCGAAGATGCTATATGTGTTGGGGCTTGCCCAAGTTGGTCTTTTGTTTAAGCTAAAATATCGGTTAGAATAAGAAAATGTACGGAGTTCCTCAATCCCCTTTAAGAAAGGGTTTTTAAAAGTCTTTGTTTAATTTCCGTTCATATAACAGAAGATATTATATATATAAAGAGAGAGCAAACGAAGCGTTACACGCAGCAAACGACTCGCAGTACAAACAAGCAAGAAAGAAAAGAAAAGGACAAATCACACACACACACAAGCATGGAACACAATAAAAGAGCTGATGATCATATCATATATCAATATCAGAATCTCAAGCTTTTATTTTCATCATCGACCACACTCTCTCCATTATATTATTAACTAAGTTTAGTGCTGGCGGGGAGCTTCTCCTTGATCTTCTCCATCATCCCTTTCTTTTCCTCATGTCCCCCGGCGGCCGTCGTCGTAGGCCCACACTCTCCGGCGCCAGCTGTCTGTTTTCCTCCGGCGCCACCTGGAAGCTTCTCCTTTACCTTCTCCTTGATCGGCTTCTTTCTCCTCCCGCCTTGCCCATCGTCCTCAGAAGACTGTTACAGTACGAAGGAAAAAAAAAAACCCTCGTTAATCTTTGTCACAACAAATAAGAAAAATCTGATAATAAAAACCTGTTTTTTTTTAATTTTTTTAATTTACAGCAAACTACTTACGGAGCTGCTAGAGCTGTTCGAGCGAGTGAGCTGACTGGTTTTCTGCCCGGCGCCGAGTTCTCCGCCGGCGTGTGGTGCCTGATGAGTTGGCGGGTGGGTTTCGTGGTGCTCTTCGGTTGGCTTTCCGAGGTCGTATTTCTCGCCCAAGCTGTGTGCCATTTTTGTTTGAGATGTTGAGAATTGATGAAGATATAACTTAAATCAAGAATGTATGAATGTTCTGATGAGGTTGTGAATTTCGAGGGAGTTTGAGGTGGTTTATATAGATGTGAAGGAGATTCATAGGGTTTGATTTTGAATCGTGTAAGAGAAAGACACCTGTTATTATTACAAGCTGTATCTGCCCCATATTGAATATACTGATATTAGTTGGACACACAGTTTGGGAACTTACGTTGCGGATAGGTATGGGGTAATATTTTGTTTATTTTATTTAGGGCTTTCTTTACAGGTGTCCCTCGATGAGATATTTAATTATGATATTGATCTTGATTAATTTAGAAAACGTCAGGATTTAATCAATTAGCATATCGTCCCACTATGATCATGATGGGTTGGTTTGATGATCGAAAAAAACATACATTACATTGGGGTCGTGTAAGATGGTTCTCGATAACACGTAGGTTTATATTACATTTTTCCCAAATCACACACGAAAGAGCAACTCCAACTATTTGAACACGTCAAATAAAGACTATGTTTCCGAATTGGGGCAACCTAAAGAGTCCCACTTCCTAAACTTTTTATCAACTAACTCCTCGTTCCATTTTTTTTTTTATCAAACTCCCTACTTCAAAACATTCTTAAACCCCACTACCTAATGACCATTCTTACCCCCATTTATTCTTATTTTTGAACTCTTTTCTTGTTTAAACCATCAATTGAAAACGATCATTCTTTCCAAACCCTCATTTATTATCCGCGGTACCATACCGTTATTAGTGTAGTACCATACGTAGATAGTATCTTCCTACTGGTACTTACACACATATGCATATTGGTACTACAAATTTGGGTAGGAATCTTTCGACGCCGTCCGAATTATTTTTTGGTCTGTGACTCTTCTACCATAGTTATAAATTCCTTACTCATGATTTGATATCAATATTTGTGGGTATTGCAGTCATGATAACACACAAACAACCAGTTTAGTAAACTGACCTGTAAAATGCAACAAACACATCCGTGTCAATCATATGATAAGGCAGCTTTGCAACCTGAAGGATACTCAAAACTTCGATCACGGGTTCCAACGCGTAAAGAAAGGTTGAAAAAAAAATTCGTAGCAGCAAACTACCTTCTCCATAATTTCTTCGACATCTTCATAGCTCAATTTTATATTCCCGCCTTTCTTTAGAATGCTATCGCAAAACGTGGCAAGTAGTTCAGCACTAGAACTTCCAACAAAACCTTCGACGAAGAAACCTCTAAACTGCTCCTCGACGACCTAACATCGTGAAAGGGCAATGCAAGTTACATGATGAAAAACGTGGCCACAAGAGCCTGTCATGGTACCGAATTTCTTACCATTAGGAAAGCACTGTTATTCTGAAAACAGTTGTTCACGTATCCCATCAATTTATCATGGAGCTCAACTAGTCTCCTAAAAAAAAAAACTTATCAAGGATTCAAATGTATTACTATGGTGAAAACATAGCAAAACAAACTAAACAGAGTGCACTGTACCAGTTCTGTAATCCGATGACTCCCATATTTTCTCCCTATAAAGACACTTCCGATATCAGCATTCAACACAAAATGTTCAACTACAAACACTACATAAAAGAGTTGAAACGGCGACGGAATCGGTGACCAAACGCAGTCGGAAGATTTTTCGACGGAATTTAGCTACGGAAGGGCCGACGCGACATTTGCGACGGAAAAACCGTCGCTAAACTGTCGCAAAACTTTGAGACGGCTTATCCGTCGCAAATCTGCGACGGATCTCCGTTGATCATTTCTGTCGCTATTTTGCAACGGAATATCCGTCGCTAAAGACATCTGACGGATATGCCGTCGCAAGGTTTGGGCGGAATTCCTAAAAAATTAGGCGCTAAGTCCAAAATTTTTGTTAAACCCACTTTTTTTATCTGACAGACTGACATTAACCCTCTTTTATCTGCCACTCATTATCTCTCCTCTCTTATTTGCTTTCTTCATCTCTTCCTTTCTTCTCTTCATCGCCATTCTTTCTTTCTTTCTCCAACTGTTGACATCAAGAACATCTGCATCCTTCTCGCCGCCAATTCTTTTCTTTCTTTCTTTTCTCGGCTGCTCGGATCCGGCAAATGTTGTAGCAGTCGGATGCTGTGACGGCAGATCAGCGGCGGGCTGCAGCAGGTATGGCTGTGGGTGTGTTGGATTGCTTCAGATTTGGATGTGGTGGGGTTGGACTGCGGGCTGCTATGGGGTGTGGCCGGCGATGGACTATGACAAGGGCGGCGGCGACTTGATGGGCGTGGTGGTGGAGGTCTGCGACGGCGGGCAGATCTGCGGCATTGTGGTATTGGGCTGCGCGGCGCGGGCAGAGCTGCGGTGTGTGGCGGTGGGCTGCGACGGCGACAGGTAGATCTGCAGTGTGGTGTTGTTAGGTTGCGACGGCGACGGCCAGAATCCGGCGTGGTGTTGTTCGGCTGCGACGGCGATGGGTAGATCTGCGGTGTGGTGGTGTTAGTGGCGTCGACGGCGAGCAGATCTGCCGTGATGCTGGGGCGGGGAGTGTTGCCGCCCGGTCCCGGCAGCGGGATTCGGCGATTGTTTTTTTTTATTTTTTCTGATGATGTTTGCGATGGAATGTCCGTCGCATAGTTTATTTTTTTTATTTAATTTTTCTTTTTTGCGACGTTATCCGACGCAAAAATCCGTGGCAAATATTTGCGACGGCTTTGCGACAGAACTTGATTTTGCAACGGCCGATTAGCGACGGATACGTTCCGTCGCAGATCCGTCGCAAACGGCTATTAGCGACGGGTTTGCTACGGTAACTGACCGTCACAAAATTGAAGTTTTTTGTAGTGAAGTAAGAAACTCATTAATTATAAACTGGCAAACCTTCTTATTTCGCCCAGCATCTTTTGCTAGCTCAACCAATGCATTAACTTCCACATAGACATGCTATAGTAGAAAAGATATTATATATGACGTAACAACTGTGCAGAGAGTGGACATCCTAAATCCTTGAGTGCAAAATGAAAATTCGTTTTCTATAGCTAAAATAAGCAACGACAAACCTGTCTAAAATTGTTTTCGATGAGCTCTAAGCCTTTAGGTTCTTGGGAGAAGAGTCTATATATACGAGCTGTATGCTCAGCCTTGTAAAAATCAATACTCCAAAATTATTGCTAGAAACAGATTCTAAATACGGCCAAAGAATAAGTAGTTTAAATACCTTACCTTCTCAAGTAACGCATGCCAAGCATCTACATCCTTTAGAAGATCGAGGTAAGGAAAGCACACGACCGCTAACTTTAACTCCTACATGAACATGATAAGATTGGTTACACAAAATCACGAGATGTTAACAAAGGACTTAGGTCGCTGTTTGATCAAAAAAATACTGATTTACATCGAAAATAAATAAAGCAAGACAAGAACCAACCCAAAGAAGCCAAATATCACTACTTGAATCAAGTTCAAGATATCGAGAAACCCTGCCCCTTTTTTCTTTAAAACACTATTCAACCTGCATGTTTTCAAGATAAGAAGCAACACTTACAAACTAACTCAAAAACTAGTCTCCGAAGAGACTGCACAACCACATTATCTTCATTTTTTACGCGTTTATATGAAATTATCGTACGCTCACCTTTTGCGTAAACCCCGTGCATGAATAATCTGACATCCAAGTGGGAGTCTTTTGATTATAGAGGTAAAATCTGTTTCAACATTGCCGCTGCAAATTTTTTCTTGTAATTCAACTGCTCCGTTGTGATTTCAGCAAAGAATTCCCGAACACCCTTTAATAAAACCCGATCGATTCGCTCTCGTCACGCTCTTGAGAAATCTGTTCAATATTACACCTTAGAACAAGGATACAAAGATAAGAATTCTAATAAACTGTAAACACATATGCATAGCAACGATAGAGCAGCAATCAGTCAACGTGAAGCATATAAACAAAACTAAAGCAGGCTTTCAGATCAAAACAGATCAAACATTTGAGTCATTACAACGATTCTAGCTCTTTGGCACAATACATATACTTTAAAATTATACATGAGATTTGGGCACCAAAATTACCGTTGATCTAATATACCCTCTAAAGATGTCCTGTACAACCAATAAAACGCCGGATATTGGTAAACGAAAATCCATTAGCCTCATACAAAATATTAATCAGGGGAACTCATGACAAAATTAAAAAATATGATCCAACAAAATTACATGTTGAGGGTGTGTACGAAATACGTGCGCAAAATCATGTAGTAGTAATCTGGGCTGATCCCCTTCTCTGGATATCCTTCGAGGACTCGTTTCAATTTTTTAATTTGTCCTTGGAGAATGGCATGCCAAATTTGTGCGTACCAAATCAAAATGTTGGCGAGACTCTGATTCTTCGCCATTGCAGAGGATCATGCATATGCAGAGCTTAAGCAGAGTCTAGAGAGAGAAAATATCTGAGAAATAGAGAGAATTAAGTGATGAACAATCAGTCAACGTGAAGCATATAAATAAAACTAAAGCAGTTTTTCAGATCAAAACAGATCAAACATTTGCCAATGATTACAACGATTCTACATGTTTGGCACAAACATATACTTTAAAATTATACATGAGATTTGAGCACCAACCGTTGATCTAATATACCCTCTAAAGATGTCTTGATACAACCAATAAAACGTCGGATATTGGTTAAAACGGAAATCCATTAGCCTCCTACAAAATATTAATAAGGGGAACTCATGACAAAATTAACAAAATATGATCCAACAAAATTACATGTTGAGGGTGTCTACAAAATACGTGCGCAACATCCTGTAGCAATAATCTGGGCTGATCCCCGTCTCTAGATATCCTTCAAGGACGCGTTTCAATTTTTAATTTGTCCTTGGAGAATGGCATGCCAAATTTGTGCGTACCAAATCAAAATGTTGGCGAGACTCTGATTCTTCGCCATTGCAGAGGATCACGCATATGCAGAGCTTAAGCAGTGTCTAGAGAGAGAAAATATCTGAGAAGTAGAGAGAATTAAGTGATGAGCATTCAGTCAACGTGAAGCATATAAATAGAACTAAAGCAATCTTTCAGATCAAAACAAATCAAACATTTGCCAGTCATTACAACGATTCTAGCTGTTTGGCACAATACATATACTTTAAAATTATACATGAGATTTGAGCACCAAAATTACCGTTGATCTAATATACGCTATAATGATGTCTTGGTACAACCAATAAAAGGTCGGATATTGGTTAAAACGGAAAATCCATTAGCCTCCTGCAAAATATTAATCAGTGGAACTCATGACAAAATTAACAAAGTATGATCCAACAAAATTACATGTTGAGGGTGTGTACGAAATAATACGTGCGCAACATCATGTAGTAGCAATTTGGGCTGATCCCCGTCTCTGTATATCCTTCGAGGACTCGTTTGAATTTTTTAATTTGTCCTTGGAGAATGGCATGCCAAATTTGTGCGTACCAATCAAAATGTTGGCCTGACTCTGATTCTTCGCCATAGCAGAGGATCACGCATATGCAGAGCTTAAGCAGAGTCTAGAGAGAGAAAATATCTGAAACGTAGAGAGAATTAAGTGATGAGCAATCAGTCAACGTGAAGCATATAAATTAAACTAAAGCAGTCTTTCAGATCAAAACAGATCAAACATTTGCCAGTCATTACAACGATTCTAGCTGTTTGGAACAATACGTACTTAAAATTATACATGAGATTTGAGCACCAAAATTACCGTTGATCTAGTATATCCCCTAAAGATGTCCTGAACCAATAAACCTCGGATATTGGTAAACGGAAAATCCATTAGCCTCTTACAAAATATTAATCAGGGGAACTCATGACAAATTTAACAAAATATGATCCAACAAAATTACATGTTGAGGGTGTGTATGAAATAATACGTGCGCAGCATCATGTAGTAGTAATCTGGGCTGATCCCCGTCTCTGGATATCCTTCGAGGACTCGTTTCAATTTTTAATTTGTCCTTGGAGAATGGTATGCCAAATTTGTGCATACCAAATCAAAATGTTGGCAAGACTCTGATTCTTCGCCATTGCAGAGGATCACGCATATATAGAGCTTAAGCAGAGTCTAGAGAGAGAAAATATCTTAGAAGTAGTGAGAATTAAGTGATGAGCAATCAGTCAACGTGAAGCATATAAATAGAACTAAAGCAGTCTTTCAGATCAAAACAGATCAAACATTTGTCAGTCATTACAACGATTCTAGTTGTTTGGCACATACTTTAAAGTTATACATGAGATTTGAGCACCAAAATTACCGTTGATCTAATATACTCTCTAAAGATGTCTTGGTACAACCAATAATACGTCGGATATTAGTAAAACGGAAAATCCATTAGCCTCGTACAAAATATTAATCAGGGGAACTCATGACAAAATTAACAAATTATCCAACAAAATTACATGTTGATGGTGTGTAATACGTGCGCAGCATCATGTAGTAGTAATCTGGGCTGATCCTCGTCTCTGGATATCCTTCGAGGACTCGTTTGAATTTTTTAATTTGTCCTTGGTGAATGGCATGCCAAATTTGTGCGTACCAAATCAAAATGTTAGCGAGACTCTGATTCTTCACCATTACAGAGGATCACATGTGCAGAGCTTAAGAAGAGTATAGAGAGAGAAAATATCTGAGAAGTAGAAGTGATGCCGCACTTCGCTTTATTTTTATGTTTATTTTTCTTTTTGGCGTCACAGATGGTTTTATACTTTTCTGAAACCGTTAGATGGTAACCGCGTTCCTCTTCGTTGTTTGTTGATGTTTTTTAAAACTGAACCCGAAAATTTCAATGGTTTAAGATTTAGTAATTTAACCGATATAAAATCGGTATAACACTAGTGCCGCTTAATATTATAAAATTATATCTTGTGAATATATTAATCAAATAATATGTGTTGGGAGGTTAAAAGTAATTGTAAATGGGGTGTCATAAGTTAAATTCATTAAAATTGGAAGTTTAGTTAATAAAGTACAATGCATTGAGGAAGTAAAAAAATTAGATATAAATTGAGGTGTCAAAAATTAATTAAATAAATATTTAATATGCACTAGAAAAGATTTAAACCCACAGCCTTGAGATAACAAGTCCCCCAACAATATAATTAGACTTTTTATATATTTTTTATTTTGTTCCTTTTTTCAAAATTTTTAAATAAAGCTGAACCAGACCGGATCCGAACCGGAAGTCCGACCGATTTGCGTTTTTCTGGCCGGTCCAGTCCGTTCTGAAAACCCAGGTTTGTAAACAATATTACAATATTTTACACCAACCACTAACTCTATTTTCTATACTATTTTTTACTCTAACCCATTAACTTTATTTTCTACGATAAAAATCTTATTCCTGACTTATTTCCACTTATTATTATTATTATTATTTAAAAACAACAACATCGTATAACTTTCAATTGAACCTAAAATTATAATAGCAAATAACGGCTATTCTAAATTATCAGCCTGAAAGTAGATATCGAATATATTTGCGTCCCAAAAAGGAAATTACTATAAAACATAGTATTTTTTTCAATTTTTCAAATCTCACACCTTTCCCACTTCTCTCTTCGATCACGGCGCGACGATCGACAAATGATGAGGAGGACAATGAGGAGGAAAATGATGCAATTATTCCTAGTGATCAGTATTCTTTTACGGATGGTTCCACCATGAGAGTCGGTGACGAATTTGAGGATAAGAGGACTGCCAAGAAGAGGATCCAAAGAAATGCGTAGATGCATCATTCAAGTCCGGAGTGTAAAATCTTCTCGATCGGTCTATGCCGTGAAATGCAAAGAGGAGAGATGTTGTTGGAGGATATGGACGGCAAGGATAAGGATATATCTGTATTTTCGACTCGTACATATTGCAACACACCGGCCTCAAGACTTACTCAAGCATCATCGCCTCCGTGAGCGATATGCTGCTTGAATCTTTTCAGGGCTCTACAAGTGCACCGGCCCCTAAACTAATTCGAACAATGATGAGAAACCGTGGGATCGATGTTTCATACTTCAAAGCATGGAAATGAGGCATTTTAGCCCAAAATGCAATGAAGGGTGATCCCGGCGAGAGTTACAAAGCTGTTGCCGTCATACTTATCGACGTTGAAAACGTTGAATCCGGGAACCATAGCAAGCCTATATCTAGACGATGAGCGAAGATTTAAACATGTATTCCTTCCCTTGGTGCTTGTAGTGCGGGATACCGTCATATGAGGAAGATTGCTTGCATCGACGGCACGTTGAAAGGAAAGTATAATGGTACGTTGCTCGTTTCATCGACAGAGGATGGCGACACCCGTCAGTTTCCTTTAGCTTGGGACATAATTGACGATGCAGAGTCCATAGAAGCTTGGATGTGGTTTTTGAACGAGCTCTTGGCAGTCGTACCCAATGAGGAAGATCTTGTTATTGTCTCCGATAGAGCTGTTTCAATCAAAGCTGGCGTTGCAAACATCTACAATCGTGCACACCACGGTCATTGTATTTGGCATCTATCACAAAATATGAAAGACCGTTGCAAGAATCAGGGTGCGACTGAGATGTAAGACCTAATCTTCACAATACTTGAGAGAAGTTAAGAGTAAAAGTGACCAGTCAAGTCATCCTTGGCAAGCAAACAGAAATTTTTGCATCCATGTAAGACCTAATCTTCTCATACTACGCCATGATGCAGTATTAATTGCCTAATGCTTCTACGCTTTGAATGCTCCTCCTCACTCCTCAGTGATGAGCTCAAGGGTTTTTTCTCTTTATAGAGCCATTGAGATTCCAAGGGAATGAGATCCATATGTTGGTCCAGCTCATGATTGAAAAGTCCAAGGAGGAAATCGTTTTTATTTTCTCTACCAAGGACGCATGGGATGCGTCTCATTTGCTTGTAGAACTGCCTATTTAAAGGGACGTGGAGATCACTTGTAACACACCCCAAATTGAGTGAAAGAGAGAGCAAGTGAGGGAGAAAGAATGAGAGGGAAAAAGAAAAAAAATCTTGTCCGGTCGGATAAGGGTGAGAGCGGGTTTAGTTTTACTGGGGTAGTTGGGAGTAGGTACAAAAACATTACCGGGGTGGGTAGGGGGTCTCGGGTTTTGGGTTTAAACACGAGCATTGTTTTGTACGGTGTAATATTCTCAAATATAGTAAAACTATTGTCTCTCCATGGATGTAGGGGTATTGGCCGAACCACGTAAAAATCTCGGTGTTCTCTTGGTGTCATTACGACTTTAATTAATATCCCGATAAATTGTCGCGGGGTCCAAATACAACTACCCGCTGGCCCGGAATTAAATATTACCGCTCAACCCCAACAAGTGGTATCAGAGACAAACCCTGCTGGTATTCTGAGTATGCTCTGTGTTGCAGCTGTGTCTGATCTTCCACATCAGAAAAGATATCAGAAGGGATCGTCGATCGGGGGAGCTAGTGTCAGAGCGAGGTTCAACGAGGTGGTGCCTTGTACTGAAAAAAATGATGGTACTAGATGGTTATCGTTGATGTTATGCTCGGTGTCGGGCGGAGCTTGTGCGGCGGTGGAGTTTGGCGAGTTACGGCAATAGTGCTGTGAAGCAGGTCGCTAGCCTTTCCTTGGAATTATTTGATCAGTACTATTTGGGCTGGGCTGTTGAATCTCTGCAAGGATAATAGCGACGGATGACAGCAAAGTGCGACAATGTGCTGGTGCGGGAGGTTTCACTCTGCGGCAGAGAAAAGTGAAGGATGTTCTCGTTTGTCAAGGCTGGGTGATAAGTTTTGATGGGAGACGAGGAAAAGTCGGAGTAAATGACGGAAATTTTGGGGTCAAGATGTGTCGAAAGAGGAAGAAGTAAGGCTCTTTTACTTCTTACCTCGCTTCCTGATTCGGGTGATAATTTGATCACAACCATCCGGTACGAGACGACGTAGACGGGGATGGTGGAGTCAACTTTTTTGGAGCATGAAAAGAGAAGGCGGTCAAATTATGGTATAGTCGGGCGTTGGCTATACACGGAGAGAGTCGTAGAGGAAGGTGACACGTTAGGGGATTTGGAGACAGCAGCAGGTCCAAATCCAGGTGGCGGGAAGGGCATGTGATGCTACAAATGTGGTGAGCCGGGACACATCAGGAGAAATTGTCCGACTTGGAGGAAGAAGGACAAGCGGCTAGGAAAATTCCACAATGGAGGTAGCACACGGTTTATCTAGAGACGTTCTCACAGTCTCTAATGATGGCGCTCGTTCTCATGAAGAAGGATATTAAATTCGAGTTTGCTCCAAAAGAATATTTGATGGGTTTCGGAAAATGCGAACGGTTTTTCGATCTCCATGGGCCGATGGATATCGTTGTGTTGTTCGGTGTGTTGGAACGGGAAAGATCAAAATGGTTGGTGGAGCGGTGCGCATTTTGGGTGGTGTGACGTTGTCCCAAAGTTGCATAGTTTTTAATATTCTTGAGCCAGTCAAATTTCAGGGCTATGGGGTTTCATAGCAGGGGGAGTCTGGGAAATCACACATGGGCGGAAATGGTCCTACCAAAGGGAGAAGAGTGCAAAGGTATTGTATCGTCTGGACGTGAGTATGATAAGACTTCGATGGGTTCATGAAAATCGCTCGAGCGTGGTATAAAGGCAGACGATGGTGAGAAGGAAAATCCTGCTGGAGAAAGGGTTGCATCGAAGTCCCTCTTCGGGAATCGACGGGTCGAGCCGGTTCGACATAGCTGCACATAAGATTGGCTGGTGAATGAATCAAGTGGTAGGACTGGAACTCTTGATTCGGATTATGTGTAGGTGCTACAAGGAATGCCAATGGATGTTCGTAGTATTTGCGAACGGGTTACTCTCATTCTCCAGGTTCGCTGGAGTGCTCTCTGGAGAAGATGCTGAATGTCGCTGGAGGGGGAGAATTGTTGGTCCAGCTCATGATTGAAAAGTCCAAGGAGGAAATCGTTTTTATTTTCTCTACCAATGACGCATGGGATGACGTCTCATTTGCTTGTAGAACTGCCTATTTAAAGGGACGTGGAGATCACTTGTAACACACCCCAAATTGAGTGAAAGAGAGAGCAAGTGAGGGAGAAAGAATGAGAGGTAAAGAAAAAAAAAATCTTGTCCGGTCGGATAAGGGTGAGAGCGGGTTTTAGTTTTACTGGGGTAGTTGGGAGTAGGTACAAAAACATTACCCGGGTGGGTAAGGGTCTCGGGTTTTGGGTTTAAACACGAGCGTTATTTTGTACGGTGTAATATTCTCAAATATAGTAAAACTATTGTCTCTCCATGGATGTAGGCGGTATTGGCCGAACCACGTAAAAATCTCAGTGTTCTCTTGGTGTCATTACGACTTTAATTAATATGCCGATAAATTGTCGCGGGGTCCAAATACAACTACCCGCTGGCCCGGAATTAAATATTACCGCTCAACCCCAACACCATAATCTATGTTTGACAAAAATTACTCTTCTTTGCAATTCTTACCATCTAACTTTCTAACGCTTAAAAGAGAATATGTTCTTCAACAGAGAATACCTAAATCATCACCATCGACTTAAGAATTTCAAATTTGATCGCCAAGGCTTGCTTCAAACGTGTTCCCTGACCTTTGGACAAGAAATTATCATAGACCACATTCAATGGTCACATATTTGAAATAAGGACCACAATCAAAATGTCAAATGTGTTCTTCTTTCACTTATTTCAATTGGATTGGGCTGTTCTTGATACCGAAGTACATTGGACCTAGCAGTCGTTTGGGCCATTTCCCCCCTAAAATTAACTCAGATATTTAAATGTTGAAATAATTTGCAATATTACGGGGGGCCTTCTATTATTTTGCTCAAATTATCTAAGTTATAATTTGCATGCATTATGCGTGGTGACAACTGTCTGTATTCTAACATAATAACATATGATCAAAATACGCCAGGACAAGACCGAGGCCACAATCAAAGATTGGAATAGTAATTAAAATAACTTAGCTTCTTGTTTTGGTCTTGCACAACTTGTCAAATTCATTATTGCCAATAATTCGAATCTTGACGTCACCATTATTTATGTGCTTTCGGAAAGTCCAAAAGTCACTTGTGCCCTCAGATAATTCAAAGAAATATTTACATCATGGCCATAAGTTTATTCGCATTATCTAATAATGACCATTGGGTTTTCTTTCGAAATTGCATGGAGGAAAACGCAAGCGTTATATTACTTGCTAATCGCAATAGCTATCTCTAAATTCGTGTCATTTTATGTGAACCTTTCCTATATTCTGAGAGTAATACGCATACTATACCTTACACACATTGCTTGTGTGGTTTGTAGATTTTAGGATTTAAATTAGTAAGGATTGTATAAAACAAATTAATGGGTATAAATAAAATGTGTGTTTGGTTAGTGGGTTTAAATAAACACATTGAGGGGTTGTGTTTATTTAAACCCGCTGGCATTGGTTAAAAACTATGATTACATAAACTCCTCGTGGTTTATTTATACCTATAAACGAAACACTGGAACATGTATTAAACCGACACCTAAAAAAACAAACGAATTAACCAAACAAGGGTAATTAGCAGCTCGAATTTTATCAAACAATATCATTTACTTTCTATAGATAATATAGAAAAACACAAACACGATGAATTGCAATTTATTACAATCAACCATGGCTTGTACATAAATCGATATATTATAAAATAAAGCCATGAGTAGCTTATTCATCAATCAACATGGATAGAAAATATCTCACAACAAAGCCACACACAACTCACAAGCAATCACTAACACATGAACAGCGCATCGCTAGAAGCCGCCATAGCCAACGACAACTGTTGATGATTACCGCCGCCGGCGTACATCATCAAATCCCAAGATGGGCCCATCAAGAAATCATCACTCTCCTTATAATAATCACGAAGGTGATCGAAGGATAAAGAAGCATCAGAAACATTATGATTATTATTACATGCCGACGTTGACCTCATGGAGAAGTCAACGATGTCACTGAGAGCTTCGAGCCTTCGCTTCAGTTCGGACATCTGAGCCCTAAGTATCGAATTCTCGGACTCGACGTCCAAAACACGCCCTAACTGCGTAGTCGATCTTTGCGAGAATCAATCGATTCTCAGCCGTCAGATTCATCGCCCGACCCATGAGATCGTCGGCGAGCTTCTTCTTCCTCAACCTCGATCGCCGAGCAGATTCTCTGTTCGATAGCATTCGTTTGCGCTTTCTCTCGTCGAGAATCGAAGAAACCCTTTGTTGTTCTTTGCTGCCCAAAAGCGAGCTTGTCGATGATGTCGAGTTAGTTGTTGCAGTGCTAGGAGAAGAAGCCATGTTGTAATAAAACTGAACTATATGTATATATATGTGTGTGTAATAATGTTATTAATAATTGTAATAAAAGGCAATAAAAATAAGACTTAGCTCAAATGGATGCTGTAATAATGGGTTTATGAGAAAACATAGAACCAATAGAGGAAGACGACGGAGAAAGATTGAACGAGGTGGGAGCGGCGAAAGAGTGAAGAGTTTATGATGAATCCGCCGAGGAGAATTTCTATCAGTGCATTCGACATGAGTTATTTTTGTTCTTGGATTTGTTTAGCAGAAGAAGATGATTCCACATGAAATATATGAAAGAGGGTTCTTATGATATAGGGAAGATGATAAATATTTATTGTATGAAGATGAGAGAATATTTAGTGAAGAAGGAAAGAAGAAGAATGGGGAGAAGGGGATTTTGGAATGTGTTGGAGGAGGAATTTATGCACTTGGGAAAAGGAGGCCTTTATGAAAAAAGGGAATAAAGTGGAGGGTATGCATATATAAGCAATAATCGATACCGTTTAGAATAATTTCGCAAAATGATGAGCCACTAATATGTTTATAGTCATGGGGAAACATGGTGGCTTATGATTAAAAAAAAATGCAAGGAAAAGGAAAATATACGTTTTAAAAGCACCACCTCTCTTTTTTCAAAGTAATTGATAAATAATGTGATGGAATTTTTAGCCTAGTGGTTGTGGAGAGTTATTAAATATTTTTGTCACGAACTTAAATTACATCGCTGACGATGCTTATGTGATTTGGGATTAAAAAGCATGAACTACGAGGATCAATAATTCCGTTGGAAATAAGAATTTTTCACATATGAAATTTAATTTTTCAGACCGAATTTTAATCGAAGTGCAGTGATAAAAAGAATATATAGTTTAATATAAATAGCCTAGGAGGATAAAAACTGTAATTTTATATGTCAAAATTGCCAATCAAATTTTTTCTACTTCTAATTACTGTTAAAAAATAAAAAATCTATTAAATCATAATAACCCTCAAGTTTAGTATATCAATTATTAAAAAAAATATCAAACCACGTAGCTTTAAAAACTCATAATAATCACCTCATTCTAGTTTTAGTATATAATTTATTAAAATCATCCACTAATAATTAATTTTATATTTTTATATACACATAAGGTTGTGCTAAAAATACTAATAAAAAAGAAAAAACCAACACCTCTCTTTTCTCCCGGGCAGATATTTGTATAGGGATAAAACGTTGTAATATTTGTGCGGCATCACTTAAAAGAAAAAAAAAATACTGTATATAGATACGGAACCAATATTTTTCGGACCACAAATTGATCAATCTTGCTGTCGGATCAAAAATTGTTCCTTTCACGAAGATAATTTTTTGCTTGAAAGAAGTATTACCTACCTTTCTTCACTAGATGCTTATAGCACAACATCATTATCTTAAGCAGTTTGTGTCTTAAAACACTGAACTAGTAGCGAGTGGTCAATAATCCACGATTGAATATCTACGATAATATGAGATCTCAAAACGCTTCGAAATTCTCTCCTTCAATCAGAATCAGAATCTTGATTCGCCGACGATCTCACCGATCTCCGTCGACCCTCTAAATAATCATCATCTTCGTCGCCTGCTTCGCGTTTCTTCGCCTCGATCATTCCTGAGAATATAACGACGAGTTCGTTAGTACAAAAAAAAAAGTGAAGCGTTTCGCATTTACGTGCTCGAATTATACACCTTTCTTCAGCAGAAGATTCTCCAAAGTCTTTGTTGGGAAATCGTCATTTCCTCCCAAAGCTTCGAACCCCACAATCCTATCCATCGCAACTCCTTTACTGGGTCGATCGAAAGAGAACGGTGAATTTAGAATGGGCATAAAATGTAAGAGATTTACACAACGGTAATAATATAAAAAGGGACGGACCCAAAAAGGACGACGCAGGGCAAAGTTTTGATTTTTAGCTTAGCGATGAAGAAAGGAGCATTCTGCAAAAAAAGAGGGCGAACGGTTTTAAAAGAGTGGAACTTTATTAGCTTCTTTACATGGACTTTTTACCACTGAATAAATTCGTACACTGACCTCAGCATCCACCTTGATGAATTTGGTGCTAAAGTGTCTTGGCGCGAGGGACTTCAGATGCTTATCCATAATTCTACAAAGATCCACCATAGTGATATAAGAATAGGAAGAGGCTAAACTAAATCTATCGTTGAATTTCAACAAATCTCTCGAACGATTCGTCCATGTCAGTTATCCAATATAATTCCCTTAGAAAGATCAAATCAGAACATAAAACCCAATCCTGCTATCACATAATAGAACATGAAGTCCACTTGTCAGATTCCTACGTAGCGTTTGAACTGAAAATCTTCTATGATATTATAAACTACATCCCTTATTTCAATAGATTGTGAAAAGGGAAAGTGTCCTACTTGCAGCGGTAGAACTCTCGATGGTAGAAATGACAAACAACCTTTTCACTTGCGGTTACTTCGCCCAAAAAGTCTGCCTCGGCGATCTCCCTACACTCGCCGTGCCCTTTGGTCGTCAATGCTTGCCGCTTTTCGGCTTCTTTCTGCGAAACCAACAAAAAAAAAAGCAAAAAACCAAAATTACAGACTGCAAAAGATGACCATCCATACACCCATTAGCTTAAATGTAGTTCTATAAAGTCAAGTAATGGACCTTAAGTGCTGCGATTCTGTCAGCATGAAGCTTTTCCAGCTCAGGATCCTGAAAGAAACTGGGACATGAAAAAAGGGAGGACGATTTCGACGTAAAATGCGTGAAAAAGAGAAATGTGTACTACTTACGTCCATCAATTCGTCCAAATCTACTTCATCGTTGGCCGAGGAAGATGCATTGGCCTTTTCTTGAGCAAGAATTCCTGCCACGAATAAGAAGACCTTCAGAAAGGCACAGCTATGATATCTACAAGATTTCAATTTACTCCCAAAGATTGGAAGAACAATCCATAATTCAGGCAGAATTTGATTAATTCGGGGTCAAATATGACACTTAAGGAGTTCGAATCTGAACTCCAAGCAGTATATAGAGTAAAGCTGTGGAATCCTCATTAAAATCACGAAATCATATTGCATTTAGGAAATGGCAGTAACACTTGATCCAATCGATTGCGGAGAAGCCACCAACATACGCTATTAATCAACCACAATTTGTTTCCAAACAGCATCAGAACCATCAATTTCAGCAGCAAAGTCATCGAACCACAATTTTCTTTTTGGAAGAATTGAAAAAAAAAGATATATAAAAAACGACACCGAGATCAGACCTTTTGGTAATCGCGAGCTGCAGCAGCCATTACATTGCCGAAAGCCAAATTAGAAAGCGTCGATTTCACTGAATCTGGATCCATTCTCTCTTTTCCGCAGCTGAAACTAAAAGATCTAATACGAATATAAATTAGATATAAATTGCAATGAGATCAAAGCAATCCTTAGAGAACTTGATCAGTACGAAGTTACAAACAAAGATCGAGCTCGAGCGTCGAGCCGAATTCAATCTCCTGGGAGTACTCTTGTTCTTACTATCTTATGAGGGCTGTTGTGCAATAAACCTAATGTTTGGGCCTTACTGCGCAATTTTCAAAAATTATTCATGGGCTTCGGCCTTTCTTTACAAGGCCCACCAATGTAGGAAAAAAAATGGCTTTATATGGATGAGAAGTGATTTTAACTTTTAAGAAAAAAAAAAGAAACACATCTTTCTGCATGTAATAAAGTTAGTTCAAGCAAAACACCAACGTATATTTAGTTCTTGAAAAAACATGTTTAGTTTAAATAAAACACTTGGAATATCTTTTATTTAAGAAGGAAAATAAGCACGCCAAACATCTCCTAATACATTCACTTATCCAAAGCAGCGCCATAGACAACAAAACGGAAAGATTATTCGAAGCATTCTTCAAAGCCTGGCAAGCTTCGCCGGAGCTTTCCCGTCGAAGGCGTCGTCGCAGTCCGTCAAGTCGGTGAGCGCCGCCGAGGCATACGTCCTAAAGCTGCCGATGTCACCGCTCTTCAAAACGTCCCTGCACTGATTTATGAAGTCGACGGCGTCGCTGAAGCTGCTGACGCAGTCGTCGACGGCACCTTTGTTGCCTTTGTTCTCGACGGATTTCGCCGCCGGTATGGCGGCTTTGGTCGCCGCCGCCGACTGGTCGATGGAGATCTGACCCAGAACGTTGAGGTTCGCCCCGCGGGACCTCGGGTCGGATCTCAGTGCCCTGTTGCAGCTAGACGGGTCGGACACGGCGGTGCAGACTTGGGTTATGAGGTCGGCCTCGGCGAGGTTAGATGAATGGGCGAGGAAGATGGCGGCGACGAGGAAGATGAGAGGAGAGTTTTTTGAGATCGTCGTCATGTTTATTTCTTTCTTTTTTTTTTTTGAGTGTCTACACGTCTCTCTGTGTGTGTATATATTTATATGCATAGGGTTTTTAAGTTATTATGGAAGGTTTTTATGCGTGTATGTCAAAAGGTTATACATGGTATGAAATATATTTTCTTGAGGAAAGAGTCGTAATAATATTGCTATTACTTATTTTTATTGTGTTGTTGACTAATTTATGATACTCCGAATTATTACGTACTTTTTTTCCAATATGGATAAGTACGTGAACTGAATATATGAATTTGTGCGACTGTTATTACATTGTCAATTATCACATCTCCTTTTATTGGCATGAAGATCCCGCGAAATTAGTGAAAATTAATTGCAATATTAAGTATTGATGTGGAACAATAATTAGGCACGCTAAAAAGAGGAATTAAGAAAATAATTAGCTTATGATAATTATTAAGAGAACTTAGTAAAAAATATGAGTTTCCTTGAAAAGTACAAAGTTAGATTATGAAGGGAGACTTTTAGGGACCTCGGACGGGTTTTAGGTACCTCCAACATACTTTAGGGAGCTAACAACGGAACTAATGGTTTTAGGGACCTCCAAGAGACTTTAGGGAGCTAACGCCCATACTAGGGAACTATTATTGGGACCTATTATGCTAAGCAGGTCCTGTCGTCCTGAGGAAGCTTCACCAAACGGTCAGAAGTCTGAAAGGACGTCTGACACCACTGAAAAGTTGTTCTGACAGAACCTGTCACATCCACCTGTTGTACTTGACAGCGCAGAGCCAAGTCCCATCTCCAGCCGCCTGACATCCCTGACAGCACAGAAGCTGTAGCAGCTGCAGGAGTGACCTCTGACAGACGGCCTGCCATTCTGTAGCATCACAGTGTCCCAGGAGGTCATATCAGTAGGAATCTGGGCAATATCCAGGAGTCAGGGACGTACCTCCAGCCAATATCCAGAAGCTCATATAAAAGCCGAACTTAGCCATTTTCACGAGATCATTCATTCCACATACGAAAAACTCACTAACTTCTCTCTTTTCAGTCAGTTAAGCACTTTCCTCTCGATACTTAGATATTATAGTGAAAGCGAGTGATTCGAGTGTGTAATTTGTTAAAGTATATTGAAAAGAAATTTTAGAGCGCCCGTGGACATAGGATCTGCAAAGATCCGACCACGTAATTCCTTGTGTCCCTTTATTTACGTTCCAACACGTCCCAACACGTCCCCAGACATCCCAACATGTCCCTACACGTCCCAATACGTCCCAACACGTCCCGGCATATCTCTACACGTCCCAAACACGTCTGACACGTCCCAGACACATCCCCAAACATGATCAACGTCCCAAACACGTCCTAAACAAGTCATAAGATCCCAAATACGTCCCTTTCAGTTCCTTTAAATAAGCACCTTATGCACGTCTAAAACTTTGAGATATCTTATTTACCGGCTATATAAATTTCCCTTCCCCACACATATAAATCTCTTTGATTGGGATAGCCCCACATCAAATATCGTAGTTACATTGTAAGGAAGGACCAAATCTTCAGTTATCCTCTTATACCATAGTCCAATATATACATCCCTGTTATCAGACTGGAAATCCATTGAAATAATCAAAAATTAATTGTAATAAGCATCGTGTAACGTTGTAAGGATATACTCTCGTATGAGAATGGCAGTTTAATTTTGGCATGATACTTTATTATTATTATTATTATTTATTATTATTTATTATTATTATTATTATTATTATGTAAGTTTATTGTTAACATGAAGCATCAAACCTTGATCATAATCTTGACGAAAACGATCAAAGAGATGAAGAGAATTTCAGAACTCGAACGAGTATACTGGATATGCGAGAGCTACAACATTTTCTGATTAAATGAAATTTTTATTTGAATCATATGATTAATTCGTACCCAAAGAAATTGAAAAATGGTGTCGTTATGCATCTCCAAGATTGAGCTGCTACAGCTTTGACTCAAAAACGAACGAATAAGCACAAATAGTAATACTACTACGCAATAAAGAGCTGTATATTTCTGACCGTTCCTTTCTCTGTCTCTCGCTCTCTTCACCTAACCTCGGAAGCCCTTTTTAGATTCAGTTCTAAACGATAAGCTGGGGTAACACTCGTCTCAATTTAAATATGTTATCCGTTTTTATCAGACCAAACGCATCTGTTAACCTCAATACACTCTGCCAATCAAGAAATTGTCAGAAGCCCAGCTCTATTCTGACCAAAAGATTGGATTTTTCGAGGGAATTCGATCGTAGAAAGACTTTCCCTGCGATGAAGAATCTCAATTTTATCGAGGGTTCCGACATGGCCAGGCACGCGGGCATCAGCGATGAGGGGTTCAAATCCTTTGATCAAGAATCTTTAGTGTCTGGTCATTAAATGTTCAAGCTGGTGGGCTCGAATCTACTCTCAATAACCTGGTAAAAAGTCTCGATTTTTTTTCCCAATAGTATTATGCTTTAATTTTTCGAAGCTAGGACAGCATAGTCTAAGCTGTTGGGGATCTTACATTGTTTCTGATGACCCTCTTACTTGCCCTAAAATTTGGTACAGAGCAAGTGGATCATAGCAGCAACGTTTGTTTCAGTAGTTCTATTGAGGCATGACCCTGAATCTTTATGGGCATGCATTGGCTCTGTGATAAATACCACTCTTTCCGTCGCATTGAAGAAGGTATTTAACCAAGAACGACCCGTTTCCGCTTCGAAACCCGACCCGGGAATGCCTTCTTCTCACGCCCAGTCCATTTTTTACACGTTCGTCTTCCTCACTTGGTCGTGTAAGCTTCAGCCATCTTTACCTTTTTTAATGATTTCCCATGTCAAAGTTGACTTTAGCTTTCTGATTCACTTGAAAAAAGACCGCTGATTTGTAGCCATCGAATGCGTTTTTACACGATGCAGTGGCTGAGAGATACGGCGTGAATGGATTTACAGTCACGCTAAGTGGGCTGCTCTTCGTCGTCAGTTCTTACTCTGTAAGTGAACAGAACTGAACTGTCTGAATCAAACTATATCAGTTAAGGTTATAGAGAGAATATAGCTGATGCTTTATTTGTGCGTTGTGCGCAGTCATGGCTAAGAGTTTCTCAGCAGTTTCATACCGTAAGCCAGATTGTAGTTGGGGCAGTTTTAGGATCGATTTTCTCGATCTTTGGTTCTTGGCTTGGGCTAACATCGTCTTCATTTATATGCTTCGACCGTGTGGATGAGAGCAGTGGTAATTCTTGGAGCAGCTTCGTTCTCTTTGGCTTTTCTTCGTCATGTCCACAAATCATGGATTAAGCACGAAAGATGATTCTGTAAAATGCTGAGAATTGTAGAATCAGTTCATTGTTAACAAATTCAAGAAACTGTTCCTCATTCTTCTTTCTGATATAATATAGAGAACAATTCAACAGCAGAAATTTTGGCTTTTCTTCGTCATGTCCACAAATCATGGATTAAGCACGAAAGATGATTCTGTAAAATGCTGAGAATTGTAGAATCAGTTCATTGTTAACAATTCAAGAAACTGTTCCTCATTCTTCTTTCTGATATAATATAGAGAACAATTCAACAGCAGAAATTTTGGCTTTTCTTCGTCATGTCCACAAATCATGGATTAAGCACGAAAGATGATTCTGTAAAATGCTGTGAATTGTGGAATCAGTTCTTTGTTAACAAATTCAAGAAACTGTTTCTTCATTCTTCTTTCTGATATAATATAGAGTACAATTCAACAGCAAAAATTTCACGTTGGCTTGTGAGATTTAACAATCTCTCTGACGCATTTCGTCGAACAGTTGGCTTTCTTGCGAGGGCAATCTTGGTAATTCCATGTTCTCCTATACGAAAGCCCAATGGGCTTTTCATAATAAAGGCCCAATAGATATACTGTGTCCCCTCACACAAGAAAGAACAACACAGCTCATCGTTTTATAATTTCATATTCGCCGATTTGAAGGAAGGGAAGACGAAGAAATTCTTCGGCGAAGCTGCGGATTTGGTTCTTGCGGTGTGCTCCCATCTTCAGCTGGTACCAATATTGAATAATTAGAGTGGTGAGTTATCCTCTATACCTTTTAGCTCAATCTTTATCCTTGCTGATGTTAGAACTAGGTTTTTCGAAGCTGAGACGAGTTCTCAGATCTCGAAGTTGAAATTGAAGATGAATTGTTGTCTTTGGCATGAAATCTTTGTTCGATCGACTTATGCCTACTTCTGTTGATCTGATATCCCGTTTCTGCTTGTTCGTCGTCGTAATTGAAGGAATAATGGGCTGATATTGCTGTTACATTCCGCTTCTTGCTGCTATTTCGTCTTAGTATAACCATTCGATATTGGCTTAAACAGAAAGGTCCTAAAAAGAGCCTAAAAGCTGTGAAAGCAGATGCTTTTTTGTTGATTCCTACGGTAAAATTTTGCAGCGTAAGCAACTGCGAAAGCTACAAAGAAATGTCTGCTTCGAACGTCCCAGCCACCACCGACTCTCTGTTCAAAGCTTCCGAAGCTAAAACCCCATCAGAAGCAATACCCATCCTCTATGGAATCCTCGAGGACCCTTCATCTTCCTCAGAAGCGCTTCGTATCAAAGAACAAGCCATCACCAACCTCGCCGATCTCCTCAGGCAAGAAGGCCGAGCAGAAGACCTCAAGAACCTACTGACCAAGCTCCGCCCTTACTTCTCCCTCATCCCGAAGGCCAAGACTGCAAAAATCGTCCGTGGAATCGTCGACGCGTGGCTAAGATTCCCAACACCTCCGACCTACAAGTCACACTATGCAAGGAGATCGTTCAGTGGACTCGAGCTGAAAAGCGCACCTTCCTTCGCCAGAGGATCGAAGCCCGCCTTGCGGCCCTTTTGATGGAGAACAAGGAATACTCCGAGGCATTGAACCTCCTCTCTGGCCTCATCAAGGAGGTTCGAAGGCTAGACACAAGCTTCTGCTCGTCGAGATAGACTTGCTCGAGAGCAAGCTACACTTCTCCTTACGAAACCTTCCCAAGGCAAAGGCTTCGCTCACTGCAGCAAGAACTGCAGCCAACGCCATCTACGTCCCGCCAGCTCAGCAGGGCCTAATCGATCTTCAGAGCGGGATTCTCCACGCTGAGGAGAAGGACTACAAAACCGCCTACAGCTACTTCTACGAGGCCTTCGAAGCCTTCAACGCTTTGGCGACCCTCAGGCCATTTACAGCCTAAAGTACATGCTTCTGTGTAAGATCATGGTGGGCCAGGCTGATGACGTGGCGGGATCATCTCCTCCCCTAAGGTGGGCCTTCAGTACCAAGGGCCAGAGCTAGACGCCATGAAAGCTGTCGCCGACGCCCACTCTAAGCGATCGCTGAACCTCTTCGAAACTGCTCTGAAGAACTTCAAGACGCAGCTAGACGAAGACCCTATTGTTCACAGGCACCTTTCGTCCCTCTACGATACGCTGATGGAGCAGAATCTATGCAGGCTTATCGAGCCATTCTCGAAGGTGGAGATCGCCCACGTGGCAGAGCTGATTGAGCTGCCAGCTCAGCACGTCGAGAAGAAGCTGTCTCAGATGATTTGGACAAGAAATTCGAAGGGACCCTCGACCAGGGCGCTGGCTGCTTGATCATATTCGACGATTTAAGACCGATGCTATATATCCAGCGACGTTAGAGACGATTTCGAGCATGGAGAAGGTCGTGGACAGCCTCTACGCTAGGTCGGCGAAGATCATGGCTTGAGTGTTCATCTTATCTGTCTTTTTTTGGGTCATCTGTTTTGTTTCTTCTCTATCAGCAGAGACTGGATTCTGATTATTACTTACTTACTCTGTGTTGTGTTTGTTATTTTCTGGTCATTACTTGTTTTCTATGGATCTTTTGAAACCCTTTTGGTACATAAGTTGAGGTTTTACCATCTCTGGCAAAACCTACCGTTAAAATTGCAGAAACTATAACTTTTTTTTCAAACGATAGCTCGAAATGGCAGAAAGTGTACATGGAAACAAAATCTAGGATAAATGGTGAATACTGTAATCTTTGCTGGTACCTGAATGAATAAGCTGCAAATCACTATATTAAAGCACTATGTTCGAAACATTGTAGAACAATCTCCTGCTCTGTAAGAAGCAGGTTTTATGAACATAATTCATACGTTTATAAGCGTGTAAGTTCGCCGAGATGGCCGATTTTATATAACCGGTACACGTCCAGAATCGAAATGAAACATGAGATATTAACGATCATATAGTTGAGGTAAGATACGCTTATGAATACACGACAGTCGTTGATTTACTGCCTCAAGCCCTCCACAATGTAAGAAGCATACAAATCCCTGCAATAAAAAACAAGTGTTACTCGAAGCTTTTTTGGCACCTTTAAATAGATTTTAGTTAAAGGCCCTAAAATGGGAGTAATTTCCTAATAGGACTCACTCACATTGAGTACTTGATGGCATTGATGGCCGATTCGGCGGGAAGAAAGTCTTCAACAGCGACCGACTTGTTCTCATTCTTCTTGTCTGTTTTCCAGTAAATTTCAAGTCATGGAAACAGAGGAATGACAATACACAGTATTAGCTTGGTTAACTTTTATAATATTAATTTAGGTAGGATACAATCCTCAAAGAATCGGCGAATCTCAGCAGTCGATGAGGTGGAAGGTCCTTAATGTCAGTGTAGTGACGAAATTCAGGGTCATCAGCGCATACAGCAATTATCTTGTCATCTCTTTCGCCCTGTGAGGAATAATGACTCAAGTCAGAAAACCAATGAGAGGTATGCTGTAATAAAACTGCGCAAAACGACGTACTTCACAAGGTTTTCTTAGGTGAAACATATGATAGAATGAATCAAGAATCTAAAGTAACGCTTCCATTACGATAGTACAATGTGTGGTCTAACGAGGTAGTAATATATAGAAATTTTGACCTGGTCGATCATGGGCATTAACCCGATTGCACGAGCACGAAGGAAAGTGCCAGGTAGGACAGGTTCCTTTGCAAGAGCAGAGTAAGTTAAGGATCACAACATCGAAACTTCAAAGTAAAACAACGATGGAGTATAATCATTTCTGAAAATAGAGGAGAAGAAAAAAAAACCTGCATGAGGACCAGAACATCCATTGGATCGTTGTCCTCGCAGAGAGTTCTAGGAATGAAACCATAGTTATGTGGGTAAACACAGAGGAGTAGAGAACTCTATCAACCTGGGAACACAAGTTAATAAGCTGGTCAGACATTTTCTTGCCAATTAGAAGGACTGGAACACAAGAAAACCAGTGGAAGGGAAAGTGTTCGATAGTTCCATGGTTGACTTTGCTTCTAAACTGAGTTCTTAACTTCTGAAACAGTTTGAAGGGAAAAAAATGCTCACTTTGATGAGTCCACTGGTTTTGTCAAGCTCATACTTAACCTTGCTTCCTTTTCCGATCTCCACCACCTGCCAAGAAATATCATTGCTTAAACCACTACGCAAATCAATCTTGCTTGGAAATTCTTTAGCTAATCATTAGATTTACAGCATCCAAGACACATAAACAATCACATGAAATGGGTGCTCGACAAACGAATACGTGCACTGAAATTATCGAAACTACTCCAATATCAAGATTGCAAAAGGCAAAGAACTCCTTACAGTGTTGAAAACAGCCGCGCGCCAGGTCCTGCATAAACATCGCGTCCAAATAATGTCAAATAACGTAACGACACATCTAGGCGAAAAAAGATGCTCAAAAACACAGAAGCAATGAACACAATTGCCTAATGTTTATGCTTTCATGCAAAACATGGTCTATTATTTTGAAGAACAGTTGTAAATCGGACTACAAACGGTGGCTTTTATTGAAAGGTCATACCGATTTCCAGGTCATGCCATGATGTGCAGCTACGGATCTTCGGGACATCGAAGAAAGAATCCTTTCGTTCAAGACAACACGGGTGGGTGCCTTGCTTTTCTCACTCCCTTGTCCACCTCCATTATCATCAGCCATAGGAAACTAAGAGAGAAAGAAAAGGAAAAAAGGATCACGTCAGCTAATCATTACAACAAACACAAGCTGTTCATTGTCCATGAAATATCAACCAATGCACTGAAACAAGTGGACAATTCACTACTAGTTCGCGGTAATAACGTAGTTTCATCAGATTGAGATATAACAACCCATCCATCATTCCCATGTACTTCTTAAGATAATAAGATACAGAAACTGGCTAAGAAACTGAACATACAATATACGAAAGAAAAAAACAAACACAGTAGACGAAACAGCTAGTAACACTCCAATTCTTTCTCAAACTTGATGACCCTATGCTTATCAATATCAAATATGTCTGAAAAGAAAAACAACTTCCCATAACACAAGGAAAGCAGAAATTCATGGAAGGCCATCAACAGTGAAGCGACTTACAGAGAGAACAAATGTGTGAGTGGTAATGAACTGGCAAAGCAGGAATAGGAAGAAGTTGGCCTTACCTCTATAAATTAATAATATTGGACTATTGAATTTTATTAATTTAGAGAGATATTAATATATCAATAAATTAATATTTTATAATTAAGAAAGACTCTTCAAATTCAACAATTTGGAATGTATTGACGATAAATAAATTCAAATATGTTTCATTAATTATATTCATGTACTCAAAACGATTTAAAAGTGTGAGTTAATGAAAAATATCGTTTGAAAATAGTTAAGGTACAATATCAAATGCTCTCAAGATATCATTGGAGAACCGACCAGTGTTATTAAGCGATACAAATTGACGACAACACCTGTCGCAACTTTTTGTTGCAGCTAGAGAACTCGAATCGGAACTATTGATTACATTTAATATGTTGAAATCCAAAAATCTAACAAATAGATTCTTATTTAGCAAATTATCATAATTTATAATTGTAAATTTTTATGAATTATTAATATAGAATTTTATTGGGACCTAATATTTATAAAGGAATTTTTCGAAAAGTTATTATATTATTATCTTATCGAATTTGGTGACTTTTTTACAAAGCCCAAGTCGAAACTGGAAGATTTATTATTTAGAGAATTTATTAATTTATAGCGTATTAATTTATAGAACCTCTACCGTAATAGTTATAAGATTTCCTTCCCACTATGCCTCGTGGTCCGTGGTCAACGGTGGTCGTCGGATGTTTCATTCGATTGAGATCCATCGGACGAGAGACACGCACGTATACAAGAGGAGCTTCTAGTCTACTTCGACTGAAGCTCGTGGAAAGCATAATAAGCTCGAGGGCCAGTTGAATTTTATTATCTTTTCAATAATCACATCGTGATATTATGGTATTGGTATATTCGGGTAAAAATTCATGATTCCAAGTAATAATTTGTTGTTTGATATTTTCATATAATTTAACAAATTTTAGAGAATCGAGTTGGGGCCACATGAACCATGATAATGCACTTTCGTATGGTCCATTCAAAAGAATCCCTGGAAAAGGGAACGAATATCTCCTTCAATTTATTCTCCTAAAAAGGAAAATCCAAACTCCTTTGAACTATACTCTATCCTATCCATGTCATGTAATTTCCACAGAGATCTCAATACTTTCTGCTGTAAGAAAATGTATTTCTTACATATGGAATCACAAGTGCAACCTTTTTCATTGCGATGATTAAGAACGTTCATTCATCCCGCTTGTGTCCGACCCGAATAAGATTTTCAATACTCGATTGCTATTCACCACCGCCCCCTTTTTTCTAGTCACCGCCCCCTAAGGGCTGGAAAAAGACGATTTTGCCCTTATGATATTTAAATTAATTTAAAAAGATAAAATTATAATAAACAATAAAAATATCTATTTAAAGCTCTGTCCAGACAACACTTTTCAAATCACATATCGAAAATCAGACAAAAAAAAAAATACTGAAATCGCAGACAGGACAAGGAAAGGGAAATGGCATATTTCACGACTGGTAAGCCAAATTAACGTAAACATTGTTCGAATTTCAACTCGACCGAAAGAAAAAAAAAATCGACCGAAATAAAATTTCGGTCATTGCAGTACTGACCGAAACATAATTTCGGTCTGTACTATAACGACCGAAATTGATTTCGGTCAGTACAGTATCGACCGAAATCATGTTTCGGTCGTACAGTAGTGACCGAAATCATGTTTCGGTCGGTACTGTACGGACCGAAATCAATTTTCGGTCGGTACAGTACTGACCGAAATAATTATTTCGGTCAGTACTGTAACGACCGAAGTTGATTTCGGTCGAAATTTTTTTTTATTTATATTATTTATTTTGATTATTTATTTATATTATTTATTTGGAATTATTTATTTGTATATTTTATTTGATTATTTTATTTGTATTATTTATTTAGATTATTTATTTGTATATTTTATTTGGATTATTTATTTTTATTATTTATTTGGATTATGTATTTGTATTATTTATTTGATTATTTATTTATATTATTTATTTGGATTATTTATTTGGATTATTTATTTGTATATTTTATTGTATTATTTATTTGGATAATTTATTTTTATTATTTATTTGAATTATTTATTTGTATATTTATATTCAAACGGAATAAATATGCAAAAAATTTGAAAACTATATAAAATCCCGTCCGATACAATAAGATAAAAACAATAGTAACACAACAGCGTCGGTCGTTGATGTCATTCAGCCTGTCTCGGAACTCGTCCGTACGCGTCGTTTCACCACGATGCAGACTGGCTAGCATGTCCGAACTAAAGCTGTACATCGTGCTGTACCACTGCACATAGCAATAATACGTACGATTACACATATAAATATAAAAAATCGACATAAGATTTAATTACGTACGTAGTCGGCGTGGCTTGCGCGGGGGTATGCATGCCGATGAGGAATCCCTGCTCCGTCGAAAAGCAGGCGAGGATGAGAATGCATCTCATACCAGTCCATGTACCCTCCAACGGTTTCACCAAGGTACTGCGCGGTGGCACGATTGAGGTACGAGAGGTTGAGGATGGAGGCGTACGGGAACTGACGCCAAGCATGTTCTGCTGCATCGACAGAATGATGCACCTTATACCTCGTCGGTCTGCTGGCATGACCGCCTTCCGTGGCGGATTCATCGGCGGCGGGATGACCTGCACGTACCCCAACTGGGCAACACTCTCGAGGGCGAGTAGGGCTCAACGATGTCGCGATATATAACCCATCCCATGAAAATCGTCCTCAGTTGCTGCGACATTGGATCGGGACCGTACGGCAGCCAAGCAACCTGAAAACATTTAAAAAATTGTATATCATCCACGAAAATATAGACTTAAATTGTTAAGATACCTCGCTTGCAGACATGAATCTATCTGACGGCGAATAGCATCAAGCGGTGGACCGTCCGCTCTGGCTGACATACAGACCATATGCGTGATTGTGCCTCGCTAGGCTCCACATGATGGGGAGACGGGTGTTTGGCGGAAGCATGGGAAGTACTCGTAGATCCACGCCTGCAGTAACGAGAGGCACCCAGCTAATCCCCTCGCATCGCCCCTGCTTGCCATGCCAAGCCGGCGATAAAGGTAAGCGAGAACGGCCGAACCCCACGAGTAAACCACTGGCAGAGGGCAACGACCGGTAGAACTCGTGCATGATGTCCGGCTTCACCCGGCTCCCCGCTACCGTCGACGAACAGCGTCGACCCAGCAGAATCCACAACCAAGCGATGGCCTGCAACCCCGCCGGCCGCCTCTCCAACATCTGCTGCATCACGTCGTTAATCAGAAGCCCACCGCCTCTCCAACCCTCCCTGAGCGCGTCCGCGGAGATGCCCATAATCTCCGTCGCCGCCATCTTCTGGTCGCCGGCGTCTGGTGTCCCCGATACCGTCGTCCCGTCGATCGGGATATGCAGGATCTGCTCGACGTCGTGGAGCATGATCGTCATCTCCCCCCACGGCATGTGGAAGGTGTTTCGTGTCTGGATGCCAGCGCTCCACAAAAGCGCTGAGTAGAGGCTGGTCCAACTGACCCATCATAGCATCCCGTGAGGTGCGTAAGCCCCGTGCCATCGATCTGGCTCTGCGTCTCCGGCGGGAACTTGGAGTACCAATTCTTCAGCTTCCCAAGTACTAACGCCCGCTGCTCGCACTTCAGCAGGGGTCTCTCCTTCTCACCCGTCCAGATGCGGGGCGCGATGTGCCCCAGATAACTACGGATCACCTCGTCATCATATGGACCACCGGGCTGTGGCCCCTGCACCCTCCACGAATCGTCATCTGTGACCCTGGAGCGCTTGCTCCCTATTTCATTTTTCATGAATAACGCAAAAATAATTTTAATTTCTTTTACGTATTTTAAGACACGACATCGCATGTCAGTTTTAGAGGAGAATGGAATTACCTGAGGAGGCCGGTGGCAGATCGTCGCGGATGAAACGAAGCAGCTGCTCGCTGCCACTGCCGCCTCTCCTCCAACGGAGGGGGTCTACTACTGCTTCCTCCGGGTAGGGTCTTTCCACCTTTGGTCTGTAATTAAAAGATTTTTAAAAAAAAAAATTCGACCGAAATCAATTTTCGGTCGTTACAGTACTGACCGAAATAATAATAAAACCGAAATCATTTTCGGTCGTTACAATATTTCGGTCAGTACTGTAACGACCGAAAATTGATTTCGGTCAGTACTACCGACCGAAACATGATTTCGGTCACTACTGTACCGACCGAAACATGATTTCGGTCGATACTGTACTGACCAAAATCATTTCCGTTCGTTATAGTACAGACCGAAATTATGTTTCGGTCAGTTACTGCAATGACCGAAATTTTATTTCGGTCGATTTTTTTTTTTCTTTCGGTCGAGTTGAAATTCGAACAATGTTTTACGTTAATTTGGCTTACCAGTCGTGAAAATAGGCCCTTTCCCTTTCCTTGTCCCTGTCGGCGATCCATTGCGATTTCAGTATTTTTTTGTTTTGTCTGATTTTCGATATGTGATTTGAAAAGTGTTGTCTGACAGAGCGTTAAATAGATATTTTTATTGTTTATTATAATTTTCTCTTTTTAAATTAATTTAAATATCATAAGGGCAAAATCGTCTTTTTCCAGCCCTTTGGGGCGGTAACAAGTAAAGGGGGGCGTAAATAGTAATTCCCTTTTCAATACTTCGAACGGTGATTAATATCGAAAAGGGTTTGGATTTTATCTGCCATATTAGTAAGGATGGACGCCGTTTGCATGATTTCTACAACGTATTCAACCCGACTAGGTTTTAATACGCCTTTGATCAATCAAGAATCCAAATCAACGATACTCACATCAGAAACTCGACATCGTCTGAAAGCATAATCAACAAGAATTGAGTTTCGGACAAGAACTCGATATCATTCTTTCACACACACACACATATATAGACGTTCAAATCTTACTATGGCTGGCGACCAAATACGAAGAATGGCGCCCTTGTGCGATAGCCCCTTCCCCGTCTTCTTGCTCCTGAAATCTACGCAGACAGCGGCGAAAGAGATCTGACTCGCAATGCCCTCGATGCGATCTCGATCTCCTCTGATCAAGAAAAACGCGGTAGAGTCATTTCGTCGAGCACAGTCCAAGCACCAAGTTTCCTTTCATTTTTGTTAAGATACCCCGAGATAAGCTCTGTTCAAGTAAGAAACGTTTGATCTCCACGGCGACGCCGGTGGTCGGAGATGAAAGCCGGGTTAAGATGGCCGCGGACTGAGCATATCCACCATG
Source organism: Craterostigma plantagineum (assembly GCA_027422505.1). Classification (NCBI taxonomy): domain Eukaryota; kingdom Viridiplantae; phylum Streptophyta; class Magnoliopsida; order Lamiales; family Linderniaceae; genus Craterostigma; species Craterostigma plantagineum. The sequence continues at coordinate 41,406 of JAPQWV010003106.1, forward strand.
GTCGCCAGAGCTCCAGGATGAAGCGATTCGTCTTCCCCCTTAAAAACGGATAAAAGATCGCAACGTAGTGAGAGAGAGAGAGTAATGATGAGAACAGAAGTAAACAATGGGTGGCGGACCACTAATCGGTCGGAGACGGTGATGCAAGCTCAAATGGGAAAGGTAAATACAAATCGAATATGAGAACTTAGAATGAGAAACAGTTCTGATAATCGATTCAATGACTCGGATCATTACAAAGAGAAAGGGGGAAAGAGGATAGAATCCTAATACACGCATTCAATATTCTGAATAATCCCAAAACAGAAATAACATCATTATATATAAGATAAACGTGACTGCGACTCTTAATTGATTAGTGCCTTATCTCCTCAGTTAAACTCGTCACTGAGCCCCTCAATTTATTTTTTTTGTGGTAACACTCCTCCCTCTTAGAACAACTCTTGACCTAAAGAGTTGTGAAGCTGAAAATTGCTGCAGCAGAACGAACCAGAGGTGCTATCTTTCGGGGAGGCGTTAAACCACTAAATCAACACCTGAGACACCCGCCTGTCGTGGCTTTTCTACCCTCGAGCCTTTCAAAGTCAGCATTAGTTCCATCTTGCACAGAACTTGATAGGTGATGTACTGCAAGCCACTTGACATGACATTCCTCCATACAAATTTCAAGCTCAAGAGAATAACCATGTGCTCATTCCATTGGCAGCTGCAAAATCAGCGAGGTTCCTGGCATATTCAATCATCCTACCCCATTTAAATCTCAAGTAATAACCACAGAGTCTTAGAAATCCTAACAATTGCCTTAGCGTTTTAGTGTTGGCCCCGTCTACCATACCTTGAACCTCGGTAGAATCTGCTGAAACAACCCCTTCGATTATAATATGTCCTAAATGTTCCACCCACTAAACCCCAAAATAATATTTAATCTTCTTCACAAACAGTGGATTCTCTCTGAGCAGCCCAAAAGCTTATCTTCAAGTGCATTTGGTGGTTGTTCCCCTGGGTCGCAGCTCGATCCCACCTTCCTCGATCGAAGGGCAGGTGCTTCCTAGCTAACGCTGTGTATTGCAGCCGGCCTTTGCCAACTCAACATCGATCTCTACCACACGGTGGTTAGGGTATTTTCTACCGTGTAGTTGCTTGTCATCACGGCGTCCTCGATCGAAAACTGGTATGTTCCTTCAAGTCCCAGTCGACGGGTAGGCACACCTTCATCCTTTTGACAACTCCTCGACGTCCTCGATCGAATGGAACGCCGTGGTATTCTCCAACACTCAGCTGCTCGATACATCTCTTTCCTCGACCGAACAACATATTACTATCAACGAACACTGCTGAAATACATTAAGGCCAACCAGATGATTGTTGCCCATAGAATGCAACTCCCACCATAACAGCATGATGATCATAGTAATTTGAATCAGGAACGTTCACGGTTGCCCTGGGAAGTAAAAATAGAGGCTGACCAAAAGGGTGGGGAAATGACCTGCATAGCACCTAAGGAATCTGAAGATGTGGTTTTGTCACCAAACTCGACACGAACAGTAGTTCCCTGAGGTCTCTTTACCAGTCTTGCTTCCATAATAGCCTTCGGATACTTCCTCCTTCTTCATCTGTTTCCTTCGAACCAGCAACATACTCAAACCATTTTCCCGTCATCATCCTTCGGATCTTTCATCTCTCTTCATCATTTCCTTCAATCAACAGGCTCGTCCATCTTCCTGTCCACTGACACAACCACGCCGGTGGTTTGCTCACCATTCGCCACAATCATCTGCTGTAAGGTTTTCATTGTTCGATGATGGATGCGCTATTCTCCTCCATCTCGCCACGGAGCAATCGCACTTCCTTGCATAGCTCAACACCATCAATTCCTTCTGCCATCTTCGAGCCTTTAGAGATCAGAATCGTCGCTCTGATACCAACTGATGCAAGCTCAAATGGGAAAAGGTAAGACAAATCGAATATGAGAACTTAGGATGAGAAACAGTTCTGATAATCGATTCAATGACTCGGATCGTTACAAAGAGAAAGGGGGAAAGAGGATAGAATCCTAATACACGCATTCAATATTCTGAATAATCCCAAAAACAGAAATAACATCATATATATAAAGAAGAAACGTGACTGCGACTCTTAATTGATTAGCGCCTTATCTCCTCAGCTAAACTCGTCACTGAGCCCCTCAATTTATTTTTGTGTGGTAACACTCCTCCCTTCTTAGAACAACTCTTTGACCTAAAGAGTTGGTGAAGCTGAAAATTGCTGCAGCAGAACGAACCAGAGTGCTATCTTTCGGGGAGGCGTTAAACCACTAAATCAACACCTGAGACACCCGCCTGTCGTGGCTTTTCTACCCTCGCCTTTCAAAGTCAGCATTAGTTCCATCTTGCACAGAACTTTGATAGGTATGTACTTGCAAGCCACTTGACATGACATTCCTCCATACAAAATTCAAGCTCAAGAGAATAACCATGTGCTCATTCCATTGGCAGCTGCAAAATCAGCGAGGTCCTGGCATATTCAATCATCCTACCCCATTTAAATCTCAAGTAATAACACAGAGTCTTAGAAATCCTAACAATTGCCTTAGCGTTTTTAGTGTTGGCCCGTCTACCATACCTTGAACCTCGGTAGAATCTGCTGAAACAACCCCTTCGATTATAATATGTCCTAAATGTTCCACCCACTGAACCCCAAAATAATATTTAATCTTCTTCACAAACAGTGATTCTCTCTGAGCAGCCCAAAGCTATCTTCAAGTGCATTTGGTGGTTGTTCCCCTGGGTCGCAGCTCGATCCCACCTTCCTCGATCGAAGGGCAGGTGCTTCCTAGCTAACGCTGTGTATTGCAGCCGGCCTTTGCAACTCAACATCGATCTCTACCACACGGTGGTTAGGGTATTTCTACCGTGTAGTTGCTCGTCATCACGGCGTCCTCGATCGAAAACTTGGTATGTTCCTTCAAGTTCCCAGTCGACGGGTAGGCACACTTCATCCTTTTGACAACTCCTCGACGTCCTCGATCGAATGGAAACGCCGTGGTATTCTCCAACACTCAGCTGCTCGATACATCTCTTTCCTCGACCGAACAACATATTACTATCAACGAACACTGCTGAAATAACATAGGCCACAAGATTATTGTTGCCCATAGAATGAAACTCCCACCATAACAGCATGATGATCAATAGTAATTTGAACATCAGGAACGTTCACGGTTGCCCTGGGAAAGTTAAATAGAGGCTGACCAAAGGGTGGGGAAATGACCTGCATAGCACCTAAGGAATCTGAAGATGTGGTTTTGTCACCAAACTCGACACGAACAGTAGTTCCCTGAGGTCTCTTTACCAGTCTTGCTTCCATAATAGCCTTCGGATACTTCATCTCTTCTTCATCTGTTTCCTTCGAACCAGCAACATACTCAACCATTTTCCCGTCATCATCTAGCGATCTTTCATCTCTCCTTCATCAGTTTCCTTCAAATCAACAGGCTCGTCCATCTTCCTGTCCACTGAACAACCACGCCGGGTGGTTTGCTCACCATCGCACAATCATCTGCTGTAAGGTTTTCAGTTGTTCGATGATGGATGCGCTATTCTCCTCCATCTCGCCACGGAGCAATCGCACTTCCTTGCATAGCTCAACACCATCAATTCCTTCTGCCATCTTCGAGCCTTTCAGAGATCAGAATCGTCGCTCTGATACCAACTGATGCAAGCTCAAATGGGAAAAGGTAAAAGACAAATCGAATATGAGAACTTAGGATGAGAAACAGTTCTGATAATCGATTCAATGACTCGGATCTTACAAAGAGAAAGGGGGAAAGAGGATAGAATCATAATCACGCATTCAATATTCTGAATAATCCCAAAAACAGAAATAACATCATATATATAAAAGGAAACGTGACTGCGACTCTTAATTGATTAGCGCCTATCTCCTCAGCTAAAACTCGTCACTGAGCCCCTCATTTATTTTTGTGTGGTAACACTCCTCCCTTCTTAGAACAACTCTTGACCTAAAGAGTTGGTGAAGCTGAAAATTGCTGGCAAGCAGAACGAACCAGAGGTGCTATCTTTCGGGAGGCGTTAAACCACTAAATCAACACCTGAGACACCCGCCTGTCGTGGCTTTTCCACCCTCGCCTTTCAAATCAGCATTAGTTTCATCTTGCACAGAACTTGATAGGTGATGTACTTGCAAGCCACTTGACATGACATTCCTCCATACAAAATTCAAGCTCAAGAGAATAACCATGTGCTTCATTCCATTGGCAGCTGCAAAATCAGCGAGGTTCCTGGCATGTTCAATCATCATACCCCATTT
>JAPQWV010003107.1:0-45730 GCA_027422505.1 Craterostigma plantagineum
AAAACGCAAGAGACAGGATTTTACGTGGTTCGGACAGATGTCCTATGTCCACGGGCCGCCGGAAATAGTGTTACTAGTGACAGTCGGGATTTACACACTCAAACCTTACTTCGCTCATTACAGTGCTTTCATGATGAAGGACGAAGAAGATGAATACCGTCCAATATTAAGTGTCTTGTGTGTTGTGTTCAATTTCTGTTGATCTCGTCTTTTTCTGTTCCCATATACCCAAATTCCCTTTATTTTCCTAGCTGGCACACTTCCGGGACCACTTGATAGCGACATTTGTACAACCTAGGAGAGACAGCACCTGCGGTCGTACTGTTGTCAGACTGGCCGCCTTCTCTCTGTTCACAATGTCGACCACTCCTAGAATGCCACGTGTCCCTGGTCGACCTTACCAACGTTTCCCGCTCAAGTTGCTTTGCTGTCAGGACCCACCTTACTTTTTCCGTACAGGGTGGCAGGTCCCCAAGTGTACTACCCATCTGGCCATGTGTCCTAAAGTCCGCTGTCTTCAAGTGTCCGAGTAAAGAGGAATGCTGGGCTGAAGGTCACCCCTATCAACCAGTCCCCTCTACTCTGAATTGTGATACGTCAGGTATTACGGTTCGGATACACTGAAAGAGCATTCCTCGTCTGCTTGTGCTCTGGACTCTTTAGCAGTCTGTGTCGCATTTACGCCGATTGGACAGGTTCTGTGCACTTAACAGGGGGCGGCACCATTCGTCTGGCGACACGTGTCCAGACCCATCATTTCTGCTTTTTGAATCCCTCGAGGCGGTCTCTCTTTGTTTTTCCCCCCTTTTCAAAATAATACTTAACAAAAAATGGAATCCCAATCGACACATTAGGGTTTTCGTCATCGCTCCTTTCGAATTGCACAGTGCTCAGAATCGCCGACGTTCCGATTTCTTCTCTATTCCACGACACCTAGGTATATTCGCTTTACTTGCCCTTATTACCGTTTCTAGTCGAGTCGGCCTCAGTCTCCACCATTTCCTCCTTTGCGCGTCGAAGCTATGTCCGATACTTTCCGCCACAAGAAAGTGCTCGCTCGGCATCACCGGGCGTCTCCGCATCCTCCGCCGCGCTGGGCGGTTGCCGCCAAAGGGGTCGAAGCGGAAGGCCCCATCATCAGATGCGGCGGCGCCTGATTCTCTACGTCTCGTCAAACCGATCGCGAAAGTACTGTGGAGACAGCGCGAGGAGCGGATGATTGGAAGATGTTCGGCGCGTCTAAGTCGACCTATCGGCGCCTAGAGAAGCTCGTTCCAGAAGGTTTTCACAGCCCTGGCTTCCACATCTCCGTCCCGAATCCTAACCAGCGTGCCAACTTTCCGCCTTCCCGGCCCTTGCTTTCTGGGAGAGCCAGATAAGGGCCGGCCTACGCTTTCAGTTCCACCCCTCTTTGCCGCCGTATCGCAGGCTTTTCGTATCCCTTTGAATTAGTTCAGTCCTTCTTCTATACGTTAGTTGGCCGCTTTTATGTCTTGGTCACCGCTGCAGGTGGGAGACCTTCTATAGAACTTGTTCTTTCCCAGTTTCAGCTTAAGTCTGCTCCCCCCTTTTTCTATCTGTGCGCGAATCGCGCGGTCTCGTTCATTTCCTCAGCAGGGGTACCCACAAAGATAAGGAGTGGCACCCTTTTTACTTCTTCGTAGCCCCCACAGAGAGTAGCTGGGACTTTCTCTCACCATTGGGTTCACCAGGTGCCTCAAAGACTGTCAGGGGTCCAGCCTGAATGTTCGAAGAGAATGAGGCGGCTCTTAACCTCTTGAACTTAGGGCCCCTGAAAGAAATTTAACATGGTTGAGTTGGTAACCTATCCCGGCCTTCTCCATCACTTCAACCTCTCCTCAAAGTTTCTACCCTTCGATCCTAAGGGTAAGCAGGTTTCCCTCCTGCTCCTGACCTCCTTTTTAGATTTTCCTCTCTGACTCAGTATGTTTTTTGCAGATATGTCGTTCTTGGAGGATGCGTTCCGTGCCCTTCCTGTGAAGCAAGAAGAATCCGAGGTTCCGCTGAGGCCTCATCCCTCAGCAGGTCTTGATGGGACTGACCTGCCAGCTTCGGAGGTGAAAGGGAAATCCCTGTTGGATCCTCATCTCCTCATGTGGTGCTATCTGACTCAGAAGGTGATGCGAGCAAGAAAGATGCCTCGCCGGTGCCCTCCCAAGAAGAAAAAGAAGAAGATTGCCGTGGCAAAGGGGAAGAGGCCACGTGTGGAGACAGTCTCTCCCACTCCTGACACTTCTGAGTTCGCCCCTTTGTCCACCACGGCTCTGAGTGGGGTATCGATCAGCGGGGCTGACGGGAAGATGGTGCTGAACCTACCCGACAGTTATGACTCGTTGAGTCCTGAGGAGAAGATGAAGTTCATCCAAGCCATCGTGCCTCCCGAACAACAAAAAGTGCTCCGTCGCCGATATGACGCCTCTGTCGCTGAGCTTGCTGTTCATCATTGGGCCGAGGTAATTCTCCCCCTTGGCCTCCTTTCGTTGATTTATTTTTTGGTACTTTGTTAATTCAGGCTTGGTTGTCTCAGTGTCCTTTCTATGCCTGCCTCTTGTCTGCGATCTCCCATCGGGGTTTGACACCCGGTGGTCACGCCTCTTCTGAGAGCCACATGCTCGAGACAATTGAGGAGCGGGACTCAAGGATCGCCCAGTTGGAGGAAGAACTTGAGAAAGAGAAGAATGAGTGCGAGGCTCGTGTAAAAGACTTAGCTTTGGAGAAGTCGCGTCAGTTGGAGGTGGAAGTGCAGCTGCTCTTGCTGCTAAGGAGACTGAGCTCACGACCCGTTTGCATCAGCTCATAGATGCGCAGCAGGTCCAAATCGAGCTGAGGGCCAAGGAACTATTGGCTGTGAGAGAGAGGAAACCCTGAAGGTTGAGTTGGAGCAGGCTTTCACTGCTAAGGTTGAGAGTAGTCACTTCTCGGGGAAGCTGGAAGGTATCCAGCTCTGTCAGAAGCATCTCATGGGCTCTCCTCTCGGTATGAAGTTCCTGACCAGTTGAGCCAAAGTTGGCATGAGGGTTATCTGCGTGACACCCTTTCCCTGATGGACTTCGCGCCCTTCATGCAACATTACTTCTTGGGAGGTTTCGCTGCTGGACGCGAGCCCACCTCTACGCTGGATGCCGCGATGGACGCTATGAGTGCCCCTCCGGCATTTAAGGGAGATCCAGAGGCGGCCCCAAATTCGGACTTCTGGTCTGTTGGGGTCCCCCATTGCTCTCCTACTTTGCTGGAGGTCTCGCCTGAGGTCCTTCTAGGCCAACTCTCCAAGTTGGAGGAGCTGTCTACTGCTTCGGAGGTCCTCGACTCCGCGACCGGTTCCAGCGCTCCACCTCCCTAGCTCATTAATCTATTTCCTGCTTCTGAACAATTAATGTCATTTCCTTTTTCGGACTCCTTTGTTATTTCCTATTTTGAACACTTCATTGCTTTTTTCTCCGTTGTTCCGTATGCGTAATGTTGTGGCGTGTTTTCCTTGCTTTCTGTCTGCCTCCCAACTTAATCGCACACAGACTTAAATATTTTGGGCCTTTTTCGCTGAGGTCCTGCATTATTACCACTCTCTACTCCCCCTACTTCGAATGGTGCTGAGGTCTGTCAGCGTATTCGAAGTACACCAAGGGCGTTCCTTTCGACTCACCAGCCTCACTTTCCCCGACTATTATTCGTCGGGTTGTGCTCGTCTCGAAATCCTCTTTAAGGCGATATTAACAAGCAGAAACGCGTACCTGGGGGATTCGATGGTACCTCAAGCGTTGGTCTCGTCCAACTTTTTCACCAGGTTCGTTGGGTATCGGCGGGCCTGTCCCCTTTACGAGGTCGACTTTGGGCTAATCCTGGGCACCAACAAGGCTCTTCACTAGTAGCCTCGCCAAGTTCGCCGAGCGCGGACCTGTGGCGACCTGGGAGTAGGACGCTCCTGCATGGGAGTCATCTACATAGCTGCATCTAGTGCTCATTAGTATGCATCTACGCGGCCGCGTCTGGGCCACAGATGCGCAATCCGCGCGGCCTGTCTGGGCAGCCACGTCTGGGCTATAGCGTGCGCAATCTGCGCGGCCACGTCTGGCCAGCCTCTCTGGGCTATGGACGTCTGCGCGATCTGCGCGGCGGCTAAGGTGCGCAATCTGCGCGGCCACGTCTGGGCCAGCCACGTCTGGGCTATAGGTGCGCAATCTGCGCGGCCACGTCTGGGCCAGCCACGTCTGGGCTATAGGTGCGCCTCTGCGCGGCCACGTCTGGGCCACCACGTCTGGGCTATGCGCGGCCACGTCTGGGCCAGCCACGTCTGGGCTATGCGCGGCCACGTCTGGGCAGCCACATCTGGGCTATAGGTGCGCGATCTGCGCGGCCACGTCTGGGCCAGCCACTCTGGGCTATAGGTGCGCGATCTGCGCGGCCACGTTGGGCTATAGGTGCGCGATCTGCGCGGCCACGTCTGGGCCAGCCACGTCTGGGCTATAGGTGCGCGATCTGCGCGGCCACGTCTGGGCCATTAGGGAATCCAGGGTAGTCTATAGACAGGATTCGTGATTCTCAATTTTGGGAGAGGAGCCATCGAGACACGAGTTTCCGAAAAAAACAATTTCATTCAACGGATGGTGCCTCGTTAAAACCTTGCCAAGTAAAACCCCCTTGGGATAAAACCTTGGCGAAGGAAAAAGAGTACACCTTCCTGTTTGATTTATATACAACCCTCCAATCCTCGCTAAGTATAATACTTCTTGAGCTTTGAGATGTTCCAGGGGCGGGGGTATTCTGCGCCTGTCTTCATCCTCCAACTCGTATGCGCCGCCCCCCAAAACGGGCCACCTTGTAAGGACCCTCCCATGTCGAGTCTATCTTCTTCAACGGCTTAAGTACATCGGCCCTTCTCAAGATTAGGTCCCCACCTGGAATTGTCGAGGCCTTACTCTCCGGTCATAGGCCGCTTTTACTCGACTCTTGTATTTTTCCATCCTTATCAAGGCCAACTCCCTGATTTCCCCTATCAAGTCCAGATCCTCTCTCCTGAGTCGTGCGTTCTGCTCCTCTTCGTAATGGATAACCCTGTGCGTCTCCATCCTATCTCAACAGGTATCAGGGCGGCAGATCCATAGACTAACTGGAAAGGCGTTTCGTCCGTAGCTTCTCGCGGCGTAACGCGATATGCCCATAGCACGGGGTCAAGGGACTCCAACCATTTACCACCCTCCTGCTCCAATCTGGCCTTGATCCCGTGGAGGATGGTGCGATTGGTGACCTCCACTTGTCCATTAGCTTGAGGGTGTCCCACTGAGACGAACCTCTGCTGTATCTTCATCCCGCACAAAACTCACGGACCTGGGCTCCACAGAACTGCGTGCCATTATCGGAGATTAGGATCCGAGGGGCTCCGAACCTGCAACAAATGTTATGCCACAAGAAATCTATCACGTTAGTTTCATCGATTTTGGCCACGCCTTAGCTTTCACCCATTTACTGAAATAGTCGACAGCCACTATGATGAACTTCTTCTGAGCCTTGGCGACTGGCATAGGCCCTGCTATGTCTATCCCCCATTTGTCAAATGGGCAAGGGGAATGCATCAACCCCAGTTCTTCCGCGGGTACATGGATCTTCGGGCCGTGCTTCTGGCAGCTTTCGCATCGTCTGACCAGCTCCTTAGCATCCCTCAATAGGGTCGGCCAGAAGTACCCGGCCTGACCACTCTCCGAGCTACCGCCTTGTACCCGGCATGGTCGCCGGCACACCCTTCATGCACCTCTTCCAACACTAACATCCCTTCCTTTCTGGATAAGCATCGAGCATAGGGATGTACAAAAGTCCTTTTGTATAACTCTCCTCCAATGACGCAGAACTTCTGCCGAAATTTTCCTGCATCCTTGTGTGCAGGATCACACAAGGCTTCCAGGATAGGAGCCCTCCAGTCTTCTTCCTCTCCTATACATCCCACTTGCTCCGTCCGGTCCTCTCGGCTAGCTGTCAGCATCGTCACCTTTCGGGTCCCCTCCGGGATTGCGGCACTAGCCAACTTTGCCAGGGAATCGGCTCGACCGTTCTCCTCCCGGGGAATCTGCCGTATCTCGAAGCTGTCGAAAGAGGCTTTCAGCTTCCCACTCGCTCAGCATACCTCACCATCTTCTCGTTCTTAGCCTCGTAGTTTCCTTGGACTTGCTGAGCTACCAACTGGGAATCCGAGTATATAATTACTGCTGCAGCTCCCAGGTGTTAAGGATCTCCATTCCTTTCACCAGGGCCTCGTACTCGGCCTCATTGTTAGACGCTGGGAAGTCGAAGGTCACAGCGAACTGTAGTTCGTCCCCATCTGGCGTAATGATGAGGACTCCTGCCCCGGCCCCAGTCGCTGTGGATGAGCCATCCACATAAGCTTTCCAAGTTGGTGACACCTCTCCTCGGGTAGACTCTAGCAGGAAGTCCGACAAGGCCTGCCCCTTAATGGCGGGTCGCCTTTCGAACTCAACGTCGTATTCGCCCAACTCCACTGCCCACTTGACCATCCTTCCAGAAAGGTCTGGCCTACTCAGAGTCTGTTTCAATAGTAAATTGGTACGTACCCGTACTTTGTGAGATAGGAAATAGGGGCGTAGCCTCCGAACCGACACCATCACCGCCAAGGCTGCCTTCTCAATTTCGGAGTACCTGCTTTCGGCCCCCTGCATTATTTTACTCACGAAGTATACCGGCTTCTGGGTGTCACCCTCCTCTTTCAGGAGAACCGAACTCACGGCCTGCTCCCCTGTAGAAAAAATACAAGATTAATTCGTCACCGGGTAAGGGCTTGGTCAATAACGGCATATTGTGCAAGTAATTTCTTTAGCCCTTCGAATGCCAATGGCATTCCTCTGTCCATTCGAATCGGCATCCTTTCCGGAGTATTCTGAAGAAGGGTAGGCTTTTATCTGCGGACTTGGCGATGAATCTGCTAAGTGCCGCCAACCTTTCCGTTAAGCGTTGAACCTCCTTGATGTTCCGTGGCGGCTGCATTTCCAGTATAGCCTTCACCTTATTGGGGTCACCTCGATCCCCCTCTTGGTCACCATATACCCCAGGAACTTTCCCGACTGCACCCCAAAGGTACACTTCGCAAGGTTCAGTTTCATCCCACAGGTCCGGATGGTCTGGAAGGCTTCTTCTAGGTTCGCAACATGATCCTTGGCCCAAGTCGACTTAACCAGCATATCATCCACATACACCTCCATGTTACGCCCCAACTGGCTCTTTAAACACTGTGTCAACCATTCGTTGATAGGTAGCTCCTGCGTTCTTAAGTCCAAAGGGCATCCGGACATAACCATATGTGTCACCCGCCGTGACGAAGCAAACTTTATCCACATCCTCCGGATTCAGCCTAATCTGGTGATACCCCTGATAAGCGTCCATCATGCTTAACATCTCACACCCAGAGGTGGAGTCTACCAGCTGATCTATCCTCGGTAAAGGATAGTGATCCTTAGGACAGGCTTTGTTGAGGTCTCGGAAGTCTACACACATCCTCCAGGACCCATTTCCTTTTTGACCATAACAACATTGGCCAACCAGGTGGGAAACTGCACCTCTCGAACGTGTCCGGCTTCGGATTGAGCAACTTCTCCACTTCCGCCCTGATATCGTGGTCCCTTTCGGCTCCGAACTGTCGGAGTCTCTGTTTCACTGGGTGGCTACCTGGGATTATGTTCAGGTGGTGCATGGCTATCCTCGGGTCCACCCCGGTCATGTCTGCTGGCGAAAAGGCAAAGAGGTCAGCGTTTCGCCTGAGGCATTCGACCAGCTGCGATGCAATCCCCTCATCCATCTTCGTCCCCACCTGGGGTGGTGAAACCCTGTTTTCCTGGGTAAAGTTCCACTGTCATCAGTTCTTCGTCAGGTTGTGGCTGCAACTTCGAAGGTTTCCCGTATTCCTGCTCTAACTTCGTTCGTTTGGCTTGTTTGGCTCCACGTCGTCTTTTTCCTTTCCCCCTGTCACAACCTTAACCTCATTGGCGTAACAACGGCGAGAGCTAACCTGGTCCCCTGAGACCTCCCCCACCTGGTCTCCTACTGGGAATTTGATCTTCAAATGGTACGTCGAAGGTACTGCCCTGAATCCGTTTATGGCTGGGCGCCCCAATATGATATTGTATGAAGAAGTCGCGTCAACGACCAGGAAGTTAACCATTCGTACCACCCGCCGAGGGGCTTCTCCTAGTCCCACGGGAGTGTGACCTGGCCTAAAGGCTGTATGCCAGCTCCGCCGAAACCGTATAAGGAGGTGGCCACCGGTTTCAGCCCCGTTCCAATTTCATTTGCTTGAAACAGTCTAAGAACAGGATATCTGCTGAATACCCCGTCTATAAACACCCGCGATACGTTATGTCCTGCCACGTCCGTGGTGATCACGGAGAGCGTCGTTGTGGGGCCGAACGACATCGACTCATCCGCACTCCGAACTGTATGTTCCCTGTAGTCTCCATCTGACCACTAGGCTGCCTTCTGCCCGGGACTTTCCTCTCTCTCTCTCATTCGAGCGTACGACTTCCGCGCTCTGTGTGAATCTCCACCCTCTGGCCTCCCACTATGATGAGGATATGAGCTCTTGGCTGGCTAGGCCCCGGCCTGTGGTTCCACCATAGGCTGCTTTCCCTTGTCTGGTAACGGACCTTCCCTCTCTCGGGGTTGTGCTGGTGGGACTAGCCTCGATCTCGGTATATAAACTCCTTAAGATGTCCTGCCTTTATTAACCTCTCTATTTCATTCTTCAGATGCGTGCAATTGTCAGTATGATGTCCATGTTCGTTATGGTACGACAGAAGGGACCTGATGTAGGTTTTGGGTGTCTCCGCGGACTGGCTCGAGGGTACCGCATGTCCGGATGTCTTGATGCCACAGCCAGGACTTCCTCCAGACTCGTCCGTAGAGGGGTGTACCTCTGATACCTAGGAGGGAACCTGTTCGGGCCACCAGCCATAGGCCTTCTAATCGCGGGGGGTGAGTGGCCCGGACGTTTGCCTTGCTCCGATTATGGTTTGTGTTTCTTTCTAGGCACCACTCTGGACGTTCCTTCTCGGATCTTTGCCAGCCTGCTTTCCTCCAGGTTTATGTACTTATCCGCTCTGCCCAGCGGTCCTCGAACGTTTGTGGGGGCTTTTTAGAGAGCGACGCGAAGAAGTCGCCCACCTGCAAACCGTGAACCAAAGCGTTAATTTTAACGGAAGTGGTGGCGGAGGGTACCTCCAAGGCTGCCACGTTAAATCTTCTGATGTAAGATCGAAGGCTCTCGTCTGATTGCTGCTTGACTTTAAACAATGACATGTCCGATTTAGGAGGCTTCCTAGCGCTAGCAAACTGGTTGATGAACATCTCCTGGAACTCCTCAAATGAGTGGATAACCTCTGGTTCTAGTTGGCTGAACCACTGCTGAGCGGCTCTCACCAGAGTTGTTAGGAAGACTCTGCATTTCACTCCCTCCGAGAAGTTATGCAGTAGGATGGTGTTCTTGAAACGTAGCACGTGTTCCTCCGGGTCAGTGGTACCATCATACTCATACGGCAACTGCTTAAAGTTGAGCGCCACTTCCCCTTCCAACAACCTTTTGGCAAAAGGCGTACCGGCCTGATGCAGCCCTCGCAGATGGGGCCTGGTTGTCTTGTTTCGGATCTCGTCTATTACTTCCTGAGGTCTGACACTTGCCTCCTAAGCTCCTGTCCCTGGGAACTGACGGCTCCTTCTCGACCGCGCGCACCGTAGCTCCTCACTTCCGCCTGGTGTTCCCCAGCCTTCTCCTCTCCTTCCACCATGTATCCGCTGGCTATAGTCGTCAGAGGTACGGCATTCCTTAGGTTCACTGGTCCTTCCTGAACTCCCCTAGAAGGTCCTTCTCGCCTAAGTGTTGGGGCCCACGGCCCAACATTTCTTTCTTCATGGACAATCTCTCTTCTTGGCAAGTCCCTGCCGGCAGGTAACGTAAGGCTTCTTCCCCGGCCACCATGTCTTCTCCTACGGTTTTCTGCCCACTCTGAGACATGGCCCTCTGAGGTTCTGCCCTGAACAGAAAAGGGCTGCTTCCGTTTGCCCTTGCTCCTCGCCTTCTTGGCGGCTATGGCCGCGTCCACTGCATTCTTACCAACAGATCTAGCTGCTCCGCCCGTCATGGTCACGGGAGTTTGAGGCGGTACGGCTCCGGACGGCCCTGCAAAGGTGGGCGTTGGTGTAACCGCTGGGGCCTCGATCGGTGAAGCCAGCGTCGGAGCAGGCGTAGGACTTTCCCCAGCTTTCCCCGCAACTTCCTCGAACCGTCCTTGCAGGTTTGTGCCAATGACGGCTGTTCCTCCATCGCGACCAACGTCTATTCGTCTCTGAGATCTACTGCTCCTTAACGACGGCAACCTTCCACTATCTCTCTCACGTTTCACCTTCAGACAACACAAGCTCGGCTTGCCTTCTTCAACCTATCTTCAAACAGACCCAGAAACAGCCTGCCTTCCTCGCTGTTGCTACCCAGCGCACTCACGTCTCAAGCCATCGTTTCCCACAGACGGCGCCATTTGATGCGGGTATGACCCCGATCAACGATATTTGGTTCGGGAAAGACGGTGATGGGTGAAACGGACCGGGCCTTGATTGATCTTGGCGTGTTTTAGGGTTTGATTTTAGTGCTAAGGAAGAAGGAAAACGCAAGAGACAGGGATTTTACGTGGTTCGGACAGATGTCCTACGTCCACGGGCGCCGGAAATAGTGTTTACTATTGACAGTCGGGATTTACACACTCGACCTTACTTCGCTCATTACAGTGCTTTTCATGATGAACACGAAGAAGATGAATACCGTCCAATATCTAAGTGTCTTGTGTGTTGTGTTCAATCTCTGTTGATCTCGTCTCTTTCTGTTCCCATATACCCAAATTCCCTTTATTTTCCTAGCTGGCACACTTCCGGGACCACTTGATAGCGACATCTGGTACAACCTAGGAGAGACAGCACTGCGGTCGTACTGTTGTCAGACTGGCGCGCCTCCTCTCTGTTCACAATGTCGACCACTCCTAGAATGCCACGTGTCCCCTGGTCGACCTTACCCAACGTTTCCCGCTCAAGTTGCTTTGCTGTCAGGACCCACCTTACTTTTTCCGTACAGGGTGGCAGGTCCCCAAGTGTACTACCCATCTGGCCATGTGTCCTAAAAGTCGCTGTCTTCAAGTGTCCGAGTAAAGAGGAATGCTGGGCTGAAGGTCACCCCTATCAGTCATGGTGGCTAAAAAATATATTGGGTTGGCTCTGATACCAATTGTTAGGATATGCGGAAATCCCCGATAATTATTTTGCCCGAAAAATGACGATAATAAATAAATGAGACGAAAATAAATTAGACAGTGACACGAGATTACGTGGTTCGGTCAGAATGACCTACGTCCACGGGTCGGAGGGTAGAACTTCTTTATTATGTGGAGTGATTACAGACACGTACACTGACGTGATACAAAAGCAAACTATACCGACAAGGAGAAAGAAAACTAGAAAATAAATGACCGTAAAAGATCTCTCGTTGTGGTTGTGGTGGTGATTCTCCTTCGTCTGAGTCCCTCTATTTATAGGAGTGCGTCTGCTTTACTATTCTATATGAATAGAAGAAAAACTTCTTACGACTTTATTATGTGAACAGACGAAAGTAGCTGCCCAAAAAACATTTGTTTTCTTCTTCCTGCTTTGTTGCTTTTGACAGTTGAATAGGCGCCCACATTAGAAGAAATAAGCCACGTGAAGTTTCTTTTTTCCACCATTAAGGTCACATCAACACTTTTAGTTGCAAATGTTATAGTTGTATTATGATAATAAAGTAAGAAGTCTATCGATCCTCCGACGATCATAAAAAAGCTCAAAGCACTAATATAGTAATATATGTGTGATATGGAGCCCCCACCATGCATGCTAGAATTACCAAAGTCTCGATTTTACCTTAAAGGTAACCTTAAATGTCTTTTATTTAAAGTTATGGCATATTAATATATGTCCAATTCCAGCCCAAGGTAAACGATCATTTTTTGCTCCTCCAACACTAATGGTCAAATGCATGACTAGACGCCATAAATCTAAAAGCATACTGAACAACAAAGAAAACAAATCCGTCCATATCACTCTATTTGTTTAGTCTAGGTGATGAACCATCACAAAATGACAAATCACTAGGTGATAAAAATGGGTTGATATTTCATGTTTTGGATCATATCAAAAAAAACTAGGTGATCAAAAAATCATGGTGGTGGGTGACCTTCTACTTTTTAATGAACAAAAATACCCCTTGTATTTTAAAATTATTACCTTATATGCCATTATAAATATTTTAATTACATGATTAACATAATTAAATCTTAAAAATATTTAGTTATTTTAAAATATTTAACACTTATATTAAAAAATTATAGAATTTAAAATAATTCTTATAATTAAAATGCAGATATTTAATATTAATCATTATCACCAAAAATATCACCTAAAAAATTTTAACACTATTTAAATAATATGTCTAGTGTCAAATAGGACATTTATACAACATCACCCTACACATCACAGTTATTAAACAAATAGAATACTTCAATATTATGGTGATCTGCAAAATGAAATATCACCTCAAAACAAACACACTGATGACATATCATTGATCCACATTCTAGTGATATTCATATCACCGTGATGTGAGTATCACCATAATTTCTTATCACCTCAAACAAACACCCCATGTGTCCATTATATTTAGTGATAATTGTTAAATGTGAAAAATAGAACGAAACCGTTGAAAAAGAACGGTAAATAACGATTAAAGTTGACATACCAAACTTGATTGTTTTATTTTTCTGATTAAACAGAAGAGAATTATATATTAATATTTTAAAACTAGACCAAACGTTCGATTCTGATATGTAACCTCGAAACGATCATATTTTGGTTCGGTGCCAGTCTCGTTTTTAATAAAAAGGAAAAAGTATAATAAATAAGTAAATATATAAGTTAATCCGCAAAAATATTTGTTTGTTGATCAGTTTTCAACATGATGCTTGAGTTCAAGTTGTTCTATTTCATATAATTTAATTTTATAATATTCTTACACCGCATTTTACAATTAATTTCTGTGTGCAACACATTTTACTTATTTAACTTTTGAACTGCCAATTTGTAAATGTTATTTTTGATAATCCTTATTAAGTTTTAATACCGAAATATTTTACTTTAATTGAATTTACCTTACCATCCTTGGCTGAAAATATGCTATGAATTCATAATACTAGCTGTTTTTTTCAAACAATAGCTTACATATAAAGACAATACAACTGGTTAAATAGCTCATAGAGCCCCTGGTCACATCAATAACTAGTAGGAAAAAACCTCATGAAGAGGACATGACACTCCTATTAAAAGGAGACAAAGCTTCCACACGCAAAGACAAAAAGGCGAAAGAAGAAACTTATTTTCAAGTCAAAACAAGAACTAAAGAATCCACTATAAATCGACCTAAAACTCCATATTAATGACTATTAAACTCAGAGTTGAGGTACTCATCACTTCTTTCCGTCTGCAAAAAACTCGTTTCTTCTGAAAGAGCCTCGAACAAGGAAGGATAATAATTCGTACAAAAGGAGACTGAACTCTCAACACACACAATCTACCATACCAACACAACTGACAAAAAAAAAAACAAATAGATAACGAAAACCAAAGACACAACCACCAACACAACAAGCCAAGCGAATGAAAACAACAAACAACAAATTCAATCAACCTAACATCTTCATACAACCAAAATACTGAAATGGAAAAAAGCAACGTACGGCACAATTAAAAAACAACATAGTATACAAAAATATAAATCATAACAGCGTCGCTCCCCGTCCTTGCGCCGGATAACGGGGAGCATAAAGGTCAGTGACGATGTCTCCTATGCGGGGGCAGCGGCGACGACGAAGCCTGTGGTGGTGGTGGGTTTAACCTTTTCTACGTTATCACAAGATAATGTTAGAAGCGATATGTGCTGGGAGGTATGTTAGTTGTTATTTGAATGACATATTTAAAAATAGATAAATAAATTTGCGATTTGATTTTCAAAATATTCCTATGGATAGACCGGGCTTTTTATTTATTTAGGGATTTTTTTATTTCAATATTAATAATAGGTTTGTTTGAGAATTTATTAACAAAATAGCGGAAACGCTGCTATTGTTTGCGCCGTCGCATCCATTGGATGCGGTGCGCGTCCAATAGCTGCGATTTCCGTTATTTTGTTAATAATTCTCAAACAAATCTATTTCATTAATTTGAAATAAAAATTCACTAAATAATTAAAAAGCCCTTGCCATGCCAATGCCATTGTCTAGAAAGAAATGTTAATTACTCACAGCACCACAGAATAATATAAAATCCAGAACGCATAAACGAATATGATTTGCAAATAATTCTCTCTCTCTCTCTCTCTCTCTGCACAGCTCGCCTTCGTATATATATCACCGCTTCTACAACATACGCAGCTCACTTGTAGGGTTTATGTTTATCTAACGAACATCTCTCAATTGCAATAATTGACGAAACAGAGCGTGACTCGTATTGTCTCTCCACGATCGGGCTATATTATACAGTAAACGAGCAAAGACGAAATGGACGCTTACTCAGTCCATTTAGCAATGCAGCTCTCGTCGGAGCCTCTTTCGTCGCCGTGTCGGCGTACTATATGCATCGGAAAACCCTAAATCAGCTCCTCGAGTTAGCGAAGGCAATCGAGAGGGACACGGAAGATATCGCTGCGGACGACGACGTGGAAGTCGAGCAGCAGCTGAGGAAGTATCCGTCGAAGTTGCGGCGGCGGAGGAAGGTTGGAGCGTACCAGAACCACCGTGGATCGTCTTCGCTCCCGGATGTGGCGGCGTTATCCGGCGGAGGTGCGGCTGCTGCTGATGAGATGACTAATGGCTCGCTGGTGCATGTTGATGCGATTCCGCATGGTCTTCCGAAGCTCCGCACGCTACCTGAGGGTATATAAATTCTGAAATGTTTCAATTTCGTTAGGAGTTGATATTTTGACGTCATTTTGCTGTTGGTTCCGCATTTGTGTGTATATTGGGTGTTAATTAGAAAATTTTATGGAAAGCTGCATAGTTTCTGTGGCTCGAATTATTCTTAGTAAGTTGAATTTGCGAAATAATGTTTCCACTGGTGTTGTTTGGTTTATTGACCTCAAGTTATGATGATGTGTGCTTGTATAGAATTAGATTGTAATATCTACATTGGTGCGATCCTAGAATGACTAAATTACTGAGAATCGAAATTCAAATTCATGACTTGTGGTTAACCTATGTGGCATTTGCAATGTGGAGCTATTGCAGATCTTTTATTATTTATTTTTTTTTTGTGTAAGTTTGATGTTCTTCAAGAATAATGCAGTTTGATCTTAGTCGATTAAGCAGGTTTGACTGCAATTCGGGAGCTTAAACTTTTGAGGCAGTTATAGCCCGTAGATGCCATGATATTAAGCTTGACCTATCTTGAAACGTAGAAGCACACCAATCTTCTATAAAAATAACATGTTGGACACTGAAAAAAATATGATTTGTATTTACCTGAGAATTTTTTGCTTGTCGTTACTCTTAACTGGATATGCATACATTACTTTGCTACCTGATTTCTATAATGATTTTCTAAGAACGTCTTGGTTTTGTCCACTTTGCGACGTATGTCGTTCTTTCAGCCTTTTCTGGGAACTTTTAATTGTTTAATTGATCCTGTAATAAGCCTAGTAAACTCCGTACGTCAGAGCTGTTTTTAAATTAATAAGTACTAATAAAGCCAGGTTGAGTTATTATTTAAATTATGTAAGTAATCAAGTGACGTTAATCGTTTCCAACTTCCGTCCCAGGGGAAGCTAGTGTAAGCTCAACTACTCGAGGTGGACATATTATCCGGCCCACATCTCCTAAATCACCTGTCGCTAGTGCAAGTGCTTTTGAGAGTGTGGAAGGTTCGGATGATGAAGACGATATGACAGACAATGCTAATCTTGATGGAGCATATATTCATACGAATGGAGATGCGGTAAGCTCAGTAAAACAATTAGCATCCATCTTTTCTTAACTTGGAAGCTGAAGTTCATGTTTATATTGTGTCCATTTCATTCGGTTTCTATCTTTTTTTTGTTGAATGTTGAATTTAGAAGTTTTATTTGTTTCTATGATTCTTGATGAGAAATCGTGCTAACATATGCGTTTTCAGAATGTACCTGGCCATATTAATGCAAATGTTGAACCAATGTCCATGGCTGCATCCAACATGATCCGGTCACATAGCGTGTCTGGTGACCTACATGGTGTTCAACCTGATCCTGTAGCTGCAGATTCTAAGGAAAGAACCCGAGCATGAAAGTTTTGTACGATTGAGAATTTCTCCGAGTGGTATATATGCTTAACAGCCTTTTCAAGTATTGCTAAATGCCACTCGGGATTTATTAGTTATCATTATTGATAAACCTTGTCTTTTATTTCGACCTTTCAAATGATATTTATTCCTTCATCTGTTTTCTCTGTTTCAATTTATTCACCTGTAGAGGTTCCATCTCCGGATGAAGTAGATGTCTACCGCACTCTGCAAGAATGCCTAGAATTGCGGAAAAGTTATGTCCTTAGAGAAGCTATCGCTCCATGGGAAAAAGAAATTATATCTGATCCAAGTACTCCAAGGCCGATTGAAAAACCATTTGATTATACTCCCGAAGGGAAAACTGATGTATGTTCACTGGCAAACCAAACAATCCTATTCGGATGTGCTTAACTGCATCTGTCTGTGTTCCTTTTGCTGCTTTCTCTGCTTTCGATGTTCTGACAAAATACTTCAATTTCTGCAGCATTTTTTCCAAATGGAAGATGGAGTGGTTCAAGTTTATGAAAATCAAGAAGGTTAGATGAGATTAGTTTATTCACTTGCCTTGAATTATTAAGTCAGTTACTCGATATGCCTATCTTAATACCTGGTGTTTCATCACTGCAGCAAAAGAACAACTTTTCCCTGTAGCTGATGCAACCACTTTTTTCACTGACCTGCATCATATCCTCAAGGTTATAGCAGCTGGAAATATTCGAACTCTATGCCACCACAGACTAGTTCTTTGGAACAGGTTTATTTTATTAATATTTGATTTTTGTGAGCGGACATTTCAAATATGTATCATTAACTCTGTACGATGCATCCTCAGAAATTCAACCTTCACCTCATGCTTAATGCGGACAGAGAATTTCTGGCTCAGAAAAGTGCACCACATCGAGATTTTTACAATGTTAGGAAAGTGGACACTCATGTTCATCACTCAGCTTGCATGAACCAGAAACATTTATTAAGGTTTATCAAATCAAAGTTGAGGAAGGAACCTGATGAGGTAGTCTGGAGTTGAAAAATATACAAAGAGCGGATGCTTTTTTCTTTAAAAGAAATTGTGAAACATAAAATGGTCTGATTTGCTGTTTCCAGGTTGTCATCTTTCGTGACGGAACATATCTTACTTTGAAAGAAGTGTTTGAGAGCTTGGACTTGACAGGGTAAAGAACAATTTTAGGTTTTATGTTTAAAACATGAAATATAATTGCACTTTACATTAGTTAATGTTGACCGTTAATATCATTCTCATAATCCTTAGTAATTATATTATTTTCCCTTTTTGCTACATATACATCTATACACAAAACTGGCAGGTACGATCTAAATGTTGATCTGTTGGATGTTCATGCTGATAAAAGCACTTTTCACCGCTTTGACAAGTTCAATTTGAAGTACAATCCATGTGGCCAGAGTAGATTGAGAGAGATATTTCTTAAACAGGATAATCTTATCCAAGGTTTTCCGCTATTCTTTTTCTCTTGATAACTGTTTTGTGTATGAAAAAGTTGCCAAACTGTCGTTGGAAACTCATGGGACACATATGATACTTTGGAGTGTGTTGTCATGATCTGTGATGCTGCTTTTTCAATTAGCAAATCTTGTTAATAAAAGTTAACTGCTGATGCATGTTCAATATTACGATTCATCATTACCATTATTTTCAACAGGCCGTTTCCTTGGAGAATTAACAAAGCAAGTTTTCTCAGATCTTGCTGCAAGTAAATATCAGGTTGGTCTTCTATCAAGGATTCCTAAATTTGGTGATCTAGTTAGATATATAGAGCCTCAGAATCTGTGAAGTGGAAGTAGGTAATAAGTCCTCATGAAAGGTTTTCCATTGGATCGGATGTTAGGGATTATAGCGGTGGTAGACGAGAAATTCAAATAAAATAGCTTTTATTAATAACGACACTAATAGTGACCTAATAGCTAAATCCGAGAGTCTGCGCTCACAATCCGAGTATCAGAGACACCGGCCCTCAAATATCCTAAACCTTGACCTCCCATTATGCTACTGACGCCACTCCTTTTATTAGAAAAACTAATCTAAAAGCCCAATAAGATCCGTAATAAATCTTATTCAAACTAAATATCCCTAATAAATCTCTCTACCCTAACTAAATCTTATTTAAAATAAAATAATACTAATAATAAGAAAATAATAATAATATTAAATATACTACCCTAACATTATCAACCCCTCGAGGCGGTAAATGGCACCAGGGTCCCATATCTTGAAACTCGCGTAGCTTATTGCTTGGTCGGCTCGCACGGAACGTCTTCCTTGCTACATTTCTTGGTTGTTGACACAACGGAAAAGCTATTTGAAACTTTCTTGCTTCTCGTGACGTACTTCTCAAACTTTTTAGTACTAAGTGCGTTTTTCGATACGTTGACTTGATCTTTCCGCTTGTTTGATGCCTCTACACTTACCACGACGTTCTTTGCACTGCGAGCTTTTCTTTCGCCTTGAAGATTAAGGACAACCCTTGGAGGAGCATTCGCCGTTGATGACTGGGTCTTGTGACAATTTGAGCACGTTGAAGCTCCTGTTGAGGTATCAACTGAGCTTGCGTCTGAGCCGGAATGGTGTGTAACTTGGCTTGAGTTTGAATAGCCGACAACGCGGATTGTGATACCACCTTCACTTGATATTGTTGCTTCCACTCTTCAAACGTTAGTCTCGCAGCTCTTGCCCGAGCTCCTGATTTGACAAGATCTAATAGCATCAATTCCAGCTCGCTAAGTTTTTCGGCCAAATTATTCACCGCCTTCTTTAACCTTTCCATTCGTTGTTCCATCTTCGGTCGCGTCACGGGCACAAACAGTTCCCGCAGATTCTGGCGATGAACAGTCCTCGAGGGGGGGGGGGGGTGGTTTGGCGGCAGGTCAGACCAATTTGTTAGGGATTAAAAAGGTGGTAGACGAGAAATTCAAATAAAATAGCTTTATTAATAACGATGAATGAATCACACGGATATAAACGATACTAATAGTGACCTAATAGCTAAATCCCAGAGTTCGAGAACTCCGGCCCTCACAATCCAAGTGTCAGAGACACCGTCCCTCAAATATCCTAAACCTCGACCTCCCATTATGCTACTGATGGCCCTCCTTTTATAAGAGAAACTAATCTAAAATAAGCCCAGATCCCTAATAAATCTTATTCAAACTAAATATCCCTAATAAATCTCTCTACCCTAACTAAATCTTATTCAAAATAAAATATTACTAATATTAAGAAAATAATAATATAAATATACTACCCTAACATCGGATCGTCGTCAATGAGATCTTATATTTGGTACTCGTGCAAATGTTAATTTCATATATTTCTTTCCTGTTTGTTTCCCTATGTTTTTGTTTAGTACTAGACTGATTAAGATGTACATATCAGAATATTATAGTTTTGCAGTTAAAAATCGAACTTCTTTTATAACTTGGTAACTTATATTCGTTTTCCTTCCCTTTCTTCTGTACAGATGGCTGAATATAGGATCTCAATATATGGGAGAAAAATGAGTGAATGGGACCAACTGGCGAGTTGGATAGTAAACAATGATCTGTACAGCGAGAATGTAGTTTGGCTGATCCAGGTGAGGAAACAAAAATTTCTCATCCATTTGACAGCTAATGGCATTCTTACACTCAGTTGCTTGTAGCATGTTGTGTCCTACTTTGCAAGTCTTTCTGAATGAAAGTCTCGAACTATGGTTAGGAAAACTAATTAGAAATAACACTGAACCTGAAGTTCGAAATAACAATAAACTTATGTTGTTCGCAATTTTGATATATGGTAAAAATCCTCTACAGAATGCGATGATATACGAGGATCGGAAGTTTTGTGCCTTTTGAGTAGAAGGTTCCGTAGCCCCTTTAGACTGGAAGAACTAGCTAACGAGGATCTTAATGTTCAGACCCTGTGATTATGCTTGTTATGTGTCTGCTTCAGAAGTCGTTCATCATTTGAAAATTCCTATATAGTGGGATAAAATGCCTTGCCTTAGAAGAATAAAGTTGATAGCTTATGAGCGGCATGGTTCAGATTCGTCCTCGTCATGCATAAATCTTGCTTTTACTGCATGTTAGGGTTACTTCTGTATCACCATATTTTACGAATGACCAAATAAAAGCATGTTAAAATTATAAATTTCAGCTACCTAGACTCTACAACGTGTACAAGGAGATGGGGATTGTGACCTCATTCCAGAACATACTTGATAACATCTTTTTGCCTCTATTTGAGGTCACTGTAGATCCCGACTCGCATCCGCAGCTACATTTGTTTTTAAAGCAGGTTTGCTATTTTTTATCCCATCTCATCCTTTCTCAGTATTATTTATTAATTCGCAAGAAAGGAACTGCAATGTATTTACTATGTAAGTTGTACTATTTATAAATCCTAGCATTTTAGTCCTTTTCCAACTATTATTGCCTATTTTGTGACGTGTGGCTTGACAGGTGGTTGGATTGGATCTTGTGGATGATGAAAGTAAGCCTGAAAGACGGCCAACAAAGCATATGCCTACACCAGCGCAGTGGACAAATATATTTAATCCTGCATTTTCATACTATGCATACTATTGTTATGCAAACCTTTACACATTGAACAAGGTATTCACACTAAGCATAGAAATCTATTTATTGGGCGTTGTTCCAAAATTTCCCTCAAGTGCATTATTCAATATCTGGAATTTAGAGTATCACAATTGTATATCTTCAGCTTCGCGAGTCGAAAGGCATGACAACCATTAAGTTCCGGCCCCATGCAGGAGAGGTGAGATTTTTAGATTCATCATTACCTATTTCTTTTGGCAGTGCAAGTTTTAACTGTATACGCCACTAATATATTATTTGTGAATAAGGCTGGCGATATAGATCATTTGGCTGCAACATTCCTCACTTCCCATAATATTGCACATGGGATCAATCTGAGGAAATCACCAGTCCTCCAATATCTGTACTACCTTGCCCAGGTAGGTGGTGCATACAATATCTGTTCCCATGTGAAATCGTAACAAAATAGTCTTCGTTGACTCGTCAATACAGATTGGTCTTGCCATGTCTCCTTTGAGCAATAACTCGTTATTCTTGGACTACCATCGTAATCCGTTTCCCATGTTCTTCCTGCGTGGTCTCAACGTGTCCCTTTCAACTGACGACCCTTTGCAAATTCACTTGACAAAAGAACCCTTGGTAGAAGAATACAGTATAGCTGCTTCAGTGAGTATACAGAGTCTTGTTTCTTTTATACTTACTAGCAGATTACTCGAAATCTTTCATTCTCTCCAATTACAGGTGTGGAAGTTAAGTTCATGTGATCTATGTGAGATTGCTCGTAATTCTGTTTGTCAATCTGGTTTTTCACATGCTCTAAAGGTAGGCATCCGTTTCTGTGATTTGTGATGCTTAAAATTCCACATACTAATCTTTTTTTTCTTCTATTGCTACTCTATTGTCTAGTTTAACACTGCTGTAACTGTTAATTTCAAACATTTTTGCAGTCTCACTGGATTGGCAAGGAATACTTCAAACGAGGACCTGATGGAAACGACATACACAAGACAAATGTTCCTCACATAAGGCTAGAATTTCGTGACATGGTAAATTTTCCACCTATTCTTTCTGAATCATGCGAATCCGAAAGATTTAATCATAATCCATCGTCTGTACTTGATTGCTGCAGATATGGAGAGAGGAATTACAACAGGTTTATCTGGGCAAGGCGAACTTTTCCAGGTTATCGATCCATGATTTGTTTTTGGCTCGTCTGTGCCCACAAATTGGATACGCTTGAACTTATAGGTAAAAACAGTAATCAATTATTGAATTGCTATGCAAGTAGTAACATAAGAAATCTGTGGAAGTGTCGTTAAATTTCTATTTGCATTGCATATTTCGATCCATCTGTTTCTCTTCTAATTATTACATCTATTATTTCTTTGCATTGGCTGCAGTAACTGGTGACTTGGGTAAACTATGTGTTATTCTGCTGCCCGATATCTGTGAAGATCACTTTTTTTTTTTTTTTTCAGGTATTGCACTGACCGTTTGCCTGCCTTTCAACACGAAGTTGGGCAAATACTTGGTCCGAAAGTTAACGAAGGTAGTTTTGGGGCTCTGCAGTGCAAGAGTTTTCACTAGTGTACTCGTATTTATAGATGTACATAGTTTCTGTACTGCCCAGCTTAGGCCAAGATGTTATGCAGTGCTTCTGTGCAATAATTATCGTCCTCCTGTTCAATAAATGATGTGAAGGTTTGTATTTCATATTAACTCTGTTGGAGGAAGAATTACTGAATGATGAAAGGCGATGCTAACCCAACCTATGTGGTTGAGATCCTAGGAAATATCAGCTCTTTTGTGTATTTATTATTTATAGCTGGCAATGGATCGGCCTTTTCGTCGTAACTTTCCTCTGAGCACTCCGAGAGTAAACCGAGGAATGAGCTCTGTTTTTATCTGAAAGCCGAATAACTTTCCTCTGAGCACTCCGAGAGTAAACCGAGGAAATATCTTGGTTCTTGCAATAACATCATCACCCATGCTCTATTTCCCAGTCGTTTCTTCGTTCTGAGTTTTGTTTGGTTGAAGAAGCAGCACTCAAATACTATTCTCATTTGTTTGTCCAGTCAGCAGCTCTCAAGATGAAGGAAAAGAAAAAGAATCACCACGCCATCGCCACCCCACATGTGTGCTTTATTGCAATTTTGCGGTGGTGTGCGTATGAAGGTGAATTGGTGACATAGTAGTGAAGGAAACCCTGGTTTTGTTGCCATCAACATTAAATTCGATCCAACTTTTAGTCCATGGCAAAAAGCCCATCTTTCATCACCGGTAAAATGAAAAGCAAGATAGATTTTTTTATTATTATTTTCTGCAACAGGGAGTTTAGTCGATCCGAACTGGAGACCAGTCATCAACAAAGTGTTGAAGAATGAACGTCTCCGCAATGTATACACCTGTTCATACGGATACGGTTCACAGTTATGAACCGTCGGTTTACGGTTTGAATCTAACCGTAACCGAACCACGGTAACCACGGCTTCAGTTACGGTTCGAACCGCGGGTTTACGGTTCACTTTTTCTAAAAAAAAATTAAATTTTAAATAATGTTAAAATTTTCATTACAACTTAGAAATTTATAAAAAATGCATTAAACATTAAAAATAATAATTACACAATGAATATATAAAAAGATGATAATTGCTCAAATACTTTAGCAACTTAATATACTTCAGGAATGTTAGAAAAATATTTCAACTACTTTTTCATTTGGATAATACATTAGCCCAAAATTGTATAAGGATATTATTGAAAATGCGCACTTTTAACACAATGATCTAAGATCAAAATAAGTGTAGGATTATGTCACCGAATAATTCTTCGATAGCTTCTTTAAATTATGTAAAATTTGTAACAAAGAGTAACATGAATAACAAGAAGTCGGAAACAAAGTAATATTACGCTCGGAAAACATACTAAAAAAATAATGCTTCCTAATTCATATGAATCATTCAAAATTTATAAGTAGACTTCCAACCCTTTTCTTCATTTAATAAAACAATAAAAAATAAATCATAAAACTCAAACCCAAGGTTTAATTTTCATGTGAACCGCTGGTTTACGGTTGTGAAATTCGATATCCCTAACCGGACCGTATTAATAATGGTTTGATTACGGTAAGAACTACTTATTGACCACGGTTAGTTAACCGCCGGTTCGGTTACGGTTCGGTTACGATTTTTCAAACTGTTTGAACACGTCTAGCCTTGGAACCGACAACTCTTACGATTCTCTTCTTTTGGGTCAGATATGTGTTTTCGGACCAGGTCAAGTAACACATCGTCGAAACATCTGAATAATTAAATATAATATCAGATACCATAATTTTAACATGGAAAACCCAAACACAAATCGGGACAAAAACCATGGGAAAAGGGAATAATTTCACTATAATGAAAATATAAGGGTTACGTCTCACTTTATAAAGGAAAACAAGTATCACTATCTCTTTATAGTGTGAGAAAATACACAATTCTCTAACTTATTTTAACTATATTTTTTTTTATTGTGGGATGTTCTAAGCGTGAGAGGTCCCTACTTAGAAACAACCTCAATTGCGTCAACAAATACACCATGCACAAATGCTCAGTTTAATTAATATTTTTTCTCACTCATTACAAGGGACACAATTTTCCATCTCGGCAATCTTCCAATAAATAATTTGATTAAAGCTTCAATTCAGACCCTCAAACCACTATTTCGTCCATGCCTTCATTTTGCTTAAATCTCTAGGCCACTATAAACTTGTCAATATTGACTGCCTTCTCCAATAATCTGCTAGGTACCTCTAATGAATCTTTTCAAATGTCTTGTTCCACTTTCTGAGGTCCTCCCAAAATTCTCTCTCTAAAACTTATTCTCCGCCTTCTCTCTAAAAAAACCTAGATTTAAGAATATATTCTCATCGTTCCTCCAGTCATGGAGGTTGGGAGGAGCTCATTTTCTTTCATTTCCGTTATATTTTGTGTTCTTTTTCTCTTTGTGGGTGTTTGGGTCTCCCATTTTGGGAGTTTATCTTCCCCTTCGTGGGATTTCTTTTGCCCTTTTGGGGGTTTCTTTCCTCTCTTTTGCGGCTTCGTCCCCTTTGGGGCTCACGTACCTAGATTAGTGATTTTTTCTTCTCGGTACGTGGTTGAGAAAGTGGGTTTTGGAGTGGAGATTGTTGCAATTGTGACAAAAAGAAGCGTCTACAACAAAACTTAAGATATGACTATTCTCGAGTTTGCGCTCACCATTCACGGTTAAAACATGTCATCTACAATGAATTTGATTCTGTTACCACTATCGTTGTGGAATTTTGGAATTAGTTTGTGGTAAAAGTTCATTGATGGTTTTGGATATTTGGAATAGCTTTATTATCAGTTTTATTAACCTAGGTTAGAGTTGCTTGCTCATACGTTGAGCTTAATCTCTATTGGTATTTGCATATGTTTCTAAAAGAGACCTTTTGGGTTTCTGCAGAATATCAATTTTAGTTGTGCTTTGATTTAACTAGTTGTCCTTGTAATTAGTGGCTTTTATTGTATTTGTCCTTAGTTTAGGACTTAGTATGTTATTTATACCAAGTATGTTTGGTATAAATAGATGTACAAACATTGTGCTTAAAGAGGAGATTTTAGAAATTAATCCAAGGGGATGCCAATCCAATTTCTAGAGAGAAAGTCAGAAATCTTCATCTCACTAAACGAATTCTCTCTCAAGGTTTGAAATGAGTTTCTCGATCGAACTATGAATTCTAAACAATTCTAATCGATTAACTAAGGATTGAAGTCTAGTATCTTAGAGTTGATAATTCAGGACCTAACAATTGGTATCAGAGCAGATTCGTATCTGTTTTGAAGCAGAATTGTTAGAACTGAATCGAATTCGAATTCTGGTACTGTTCCATCGAAGAACAGTTTGGCGCGAAAAATGATTTTCGATCTGATTTTCTTGATTATGTGCTTAATTGATCTGAATTTGATGTTTCTGTGCTAGTCGAAGTAGTATAAATCATCAGGATTAGGCTGAATTCTCGATTTTGTGATTTCACTATTCACGCGAAAACAGTATATACATGTTCTAATTTTTATCGAATTGAACATCATGTACTTTAAAACATGTTTAATCTTCTGTTTGTGAGTACTCAGTAGCTTACTTCGATCACATACCTGCACTTTCATCGATTAATTTCCAGAATTTGCTTGAATCTGTGTTAAAATCGTATTCTGTGTTTAAACTGTGAATTTCAATTTTTCTCGCTGAGTCTACGATCGAAAATTTCTGTGCGAAAAATTTTGCTCAATCAGAATACTGATTAGTTACTGAAGTTGTTGTTGTCAAGAACGTGTTTAGAAAATTCTCGAGCATTAAAATTCCGATGAGAATTGACTATTGTGACCCCGCGCAAAATTTTTTCTCTCGAAAACTTTGTCGGTCAGACATATTTGGTTTTCACTCGTAAAATTTTTCGGTCAACCATTTAAGATTTGACTTAATTAAAGAAATTTTACGCTCGAAAAACTTTGTCAATTTCTCGAGTCAGTACTGTCTATATTGTGGATTCGGGTCAACAAATTTCTCGACGTTTAAAATTTTCGATCGCAAAAATTCACTAAATAATTTTACGATTGATTTCACTGTTTACACAGCTTGTCGTCGCAAAATAACATTCAACGTCGAAAATAATTTACGCTCGAAAATTTTTGAACAGTACCTGAGGCGCGAAAACAATATTACCCCTTTAAATCGAAGAAATTATTTTTGATCAAACTTTAAAGATTGAATCAAAAATAGTTCTCGATCATTTCTGAATCAAACGCTACTAACAAATTTGCTACTTGTCAAGCACATTACACCGAATTCAAGCCAACAAAACAACAAACGAAGATCCTACATCAACTCGAAGAAGAAATGGATGCATATGATCTAGGAAACGATAAACGTCCTCCAATTCTCAAAAGAGGCGAATACACTGTGTGGAGAAGTGGGTTCTTAAACTTCATCGAACTAAAAGATCAGGCTGAAGATCTACTCAAATCACTTCATGAGGGACCAGAAATATTCTACATAAATCAAGAAGGTGATAGCTCGAACAATCCTCCAATCGAACCCACTAGGCGAGTAAAATCACCTAGCGAGTACGACGAAGCTGAGAAAAGAAGAGCAAAGGCAGATCTTCTATCTAAGAACATGCTGATGGAGGGCATCCCCAATGATATCTATAGACAAATCGATAGCATTCCAACGGCGAAAGAAATGTGGGATGAACTGGAGCGGATGATACAAAGAACCGAAGTCGGCGCTAAAGCTAAGAAGGCTAACATACTCACAGCGTATGACTCCTTCAAAGCCAAAAATGAGGAGAGCTTACACGATCTTTATCAGTGGTACCTCACTCTTCTCAATGAAATGAGAAAGATTGAAATAAAAAAGACAAATATGGAGATGAACATTCGGTTTCTGTCAGCACTGCCCACCGATTGGAAGAAGATCTCTACACAACTCCGACAAATAAGGACTTGGATAAGATGGATATTCACGCTGTTTTTTGATAACCTCGCACAGCATGAAGAAGACATAGGCGAGTTACAAAAAGAACAAAAGGGAAAACAGGCCGAGGACTCCATAGCTCCAGTTTAAGAGAAGAAGAGCTCCCGCTCACGTAAGGAAAAGCATATTAAGCTGCCTAGCTCCTCAGAGGATGAAGACACATCTGATTCAGAACTTCCCTCTGAGATCACAGAATTTGGGAAACAGCTGGCTTTAGTCACTAAAATAATGACGTAGAAATACTTCAAGAAGAAGTCGTCATCCTCTGCCAACATACTTCGAACTACTAGCTCGAAAAATAAAGAGAAGCCAACTGAAACTCAGAAGCCACAACACCCAAATACCCACTAAAATGTTTTTATTGTGGAAAAACAGGTCATTTTTTTCCAGGGAATGCACCCTTCCAAAGAAGAAGGACGCTAACTCCTACTTCAGGAAGCTCCAACTAATCAAACAAAAGGAAGTCGGAGTAGCCCTAATGGAGGAACATGACCACTGGCTAGATGACAGCTCAGATTCTGACGCCGAAAATCTTGCTCTAATGGTGTGCCTCGATGATGAAAAGGAAGATGGAACTTCCGCAGAGATGGATGATGACAAAGCATCCACATCATCTCCAGGGGTAAAACTCTCTGACTCTACAAATTCTGACCAGTTAGCTGAATTAAATTTGAAATTTGCTAACTTGGTACTTGAGCAGAAACGACGTATAAACGTAGAGAAAAAGCTTCTTAAGTCTAAGGAAATAATAACCAGTCTCGAAGAAAAGTAAGGAGTTCTAATCTCAAAATTGATGAATTAACTAAGAGACTCCAACCGTATGAGACTGAGCATCACATTAGAAAAGCATAGTTCGATAGTAAAGGAACTAGAAGACAGGTTGGACAATAACCACAAATGTCTACTAAGGAACTTAGAAGAGAAGAGTCTTATTAAAAGTAGACTTGAAGCAGCAACTAAGAAGGTCACTAGTCACGAAGAGGAATTGGCTAAGTCAAATTCCAAGATTAGTGATTTAGGAAAGAGTCTAGACGCTTGTCAAGCCGAAAAGAGCACCGCTCTAAATGACTATGCTACCTTAGACGCCGAGCGTAAGAAGTTATACAACAAAATTAAAAAATTAGAAGATCTTCTTGTAAAAAGGGCTCATACTGATCAAACTATATTTTTGAATCAGCACAAGGGCTTAGAATTTTATGATTATAAGTATGGCTTAGGCTTTGAGAACCCACGTAACTTGAAGAAAGTTAACTGCAAACAACTCCATGATATCAAGTACATGGGTCTCGGACTGACCTCTCTCATGCATTTTACTGACGCAAAAGTAACCACTGAGGAAGAAGAAGTCAAGAGACAAGCCAAAACTAGGGCTGAAATTCCCTGTTCCTACACCGAACTGAATCAACGCGACAAAACTTGGGAACCGCCCAAGGGCTGGAGCCTTGAAACAGTTGATTTTATTGAAGATCATTCTACAAATGCGGAAGTACAAAATTATCATTCTGAAAATTCTCTCTACATACCCCTATAGTTAAGAAAATAGAGGATTAAGAGCCTCCTTGAAAAAGGAATGAGAGAATTTTGATGCTGAAAATAAAAGATTCCTAAAAGAGATGGAAAGTCTCAAAACTTCCCCTATCTCACAAGCCATTTCTCACGCATCTCCCTCAAATGAAAATATCATTCTAAAAAGCGTGAAGAAAGAAAAATTGCCTTCAAAATCAAAAATGCAAAACTAAATTCTAACTCCAATCCTGTTTCGCTTACGTCTACAGGGAGTGTAGAGCCAGCTTTAGAGTCGAAGGCGGAAGTGTCTATTTTAAAAATAGAGAAGGAGCCCGTAGATTGGACTGCTTCTAAGAACATATCTCCTTCTGTAAAAATAAAAGACACTCGTAGAATAAAAGAGTTGTTTCCTCTCTCAAAATAATTGCTTCTACTTGTTCTTTAAAGTGTACCACATTTAGAAGCACTAATTTCGAAATAGGCTCTACTTCAACAATAAAAGCTGATCATTCTTAGACAAATGCCTCTAGGATGACCCGTAGGAAACAAAATCCAGCCATAAAAAAGCATATGGCGCTATTCATACCTGTTCTCACCTAAGGTATCCCGTTAAGATCGAATCCCCAAGCACCTTAGGAGACTATACAACGAAAATATCTTTTCCACGCTCAAGCCTACTAAAGCATTTGTCCGTGCTGAAATTAATCTTCCCTGTAAGGTTCAATCTAAATGGGTTCCTAAATTCCCGCCTAAAAAGACGAAAGCTGTAAAGGCCAAGTCTTCTACAAAGGGCACACCCAAATCAACTATGAAGATGACTTGGGCTGTTACAACTTCTACTAACACTAATTTAGGAATCATATCTGAACCAACATATAAATCTGCTAATCTGAGAGGACTCATTTTTAAGTGGGTACCTAACGCTCTCTAATTGTGTTTGCAGATCCATCATGTGTGGTACCTCGACTCGGGTTGCTCCACACACATGACGGGAAATCAAGAACTGCTGAGCAACTACAAGACCGACCGAATGGCAAAGTCATTCTGGAAAATCTGACAATAAAGGATGTCTCATATGTCGAAGGTCTCCGCCATAACTTGTTCAGCATAGGCCGATTCTGCGACAAAGGATTCCAGGTGGTCTTGACCGGTGCAGAATATTGGACAGTCAGGACAAAGAACTCCAAGGACTTCGGAAATCAAACCTTTACAAAATCAACCTGATGTCCGTGCGGCCTTCGACAGCTGTTTGCCTCATTTCTCAGACTGTAATTCAGAGGTAGAACCTATGGCATCAACGCATGTCTCATCTCAATGTTAAAGCTCTTCAACGGCTTTGAACGAAAAAGTTGGTTTACGGTCTTCCAACTATAGCATTTCAGAAAGAGCATCAATGTTTGGCGTGCCAACTAGGAAAAATGAAGCGAGCATCTCATCACATAAAACAAATTGCCTCTACTTCACGTCCGGTGGAATTGCTTCACATGGACCTCTGTGGACCGATGCAAACACAGAGTATCAATAGATGCAAGTACGTTCTGGTCATTGTTGATGATTACTCTCGCTACACATGGACGAAGTTCCTCCGAACTAAAGATGAGACATGGACTTGATAATTAATTTCGTGAACACTACTCAGAATCTGCTGCAACAAACCATCCAAGTCATCAAAACGGATAACGACACTGAGTTCAAGAACAAATACCTCAATGAATTTTATCAAAAGCTTGGAATTAGTCAGCAATTCTCAGCTGCCAAGACACCTCAACAGAACGGTGTCATTGAAAGAAAGAACCGAACTTTAGTGGAAGCCGCACGCACGATGCTGATTCATTCTGGCCTCCCACACTATCTTTAGGCTGAAGCAGTTACCGCCTGTTTCACTCAAAACACGACGGTGGTTCACAAGTGCTTAAGACTCCGTACGAAATAATTACAAGCGATTACCCAATATTTCATTCTTCAAGGTCTTCGGGTGCACGTGCTTTGTGGCGAACGACAGAGAGCAACGAGCTAAGTTCGACTCTAAAGCATTTGAAGCCACATTCGTTGGGTATTCTTCAACTTCTAAGGCGTACAGAATATACATCAAGTCCAACCGTTCAATCAAAGAAAGCTACAATGTCACTTTCTACGAAGTGGCAGAAATGGCATTTAAGGACCCGTGCCAAACCTCTGTTCAGGACCCGTACTCACTGGTGCGTTGGCACAAAACCAACAAAAGATGGCAACAACTCAGGACTCAATGTCAGAAGAAACTTTGAGACTTGCGTTGGAGGAATTGGACTATCTCTTTGAGCCTGTATATCGGCCAGACACCATTATTGTTACACCTTTAGTGGATCCCTCACTCGACGAGGCCGATGTACCAAGATCTTCAAATGTCCCTACCTCACCCGATTCAGAATTACCACAGATCACGGAAGAACCTACCATAGTTAATGAGAAAGTCTCATCAGAGCCGCTCAATCCAAATGAAGAATCAGACTTACCGCAACCTCATGAACAAACTGAGATAATTGGAAATCTCGGTCCACAAATGGCGATGCATCTACTTCAGCTCTGCCACATGAGTGCAAGTGGACTCGAGCACATCCGATTGATCAGATTATTGGTGTTCCTTCGAGTGGAGTACGAACACGTCATCAACGCAGTCTTTTCGACTGCTTCTTAAGCCTAAATGAGCCAAGCAAGGTAGGAGACGCACTAAAAGACTCGGATTGGGTAATAGCAATGCAAGATGAAATCATTCGAGCGTCTTCAAGTGTGGACCTTAGTACCCCGTCCGCATGGGAAAACCATTATCGGGATGAAATGGGTGTTTAAGAACAAGAAGGAAGATGGGGAAGTGGTCCGGAACAAAGCAAGGTTGGTTGCGAAGGGATACAATCAACAGGAAGCCATTGACTACGACGAGACCTATGCTCCTGTAGCCCGAATCGAAGCCATCCGCTAATACGGAAAATTCGAAAGCTAGAAAATTAAGGGAGGCCTTGGGAGTGCAGTTAATTGATGACATTGAGAGTTATCTAGGGACCCCAATCATACATGGTCGGGTCACGAAAGAACTTTACAAAGATGTGATGACAAAAGTGCAGAGAAGAGCAGCTTCATGGTGCCCGAATAAAATCTCCATGGCTGGTAGGCTAACTCTCTGCCAATCAGTCCTGGCAGCAATCCCGATTTATCATATGCAGTCAACAGTCGTGCTTCTGGTTTCCATTCCCGCAGCTTTCTCTTACTTGGCAGAGGAATGGAAGCTGTTGGTTTTTCTTGGCTTATGCGGCTCACAAAGACTTCAAAGTCTATCAAATGGACGTTAAGACCGTCTTCCTCAATGGCGTGTTAAAGGAGGAAGTTGATGTCGCCCAGCTAGAACGCTTTGTCGATCGAGAACATCCCGATCACATCTATCGATTGGATAAAGCTCTCTACAGACTAAAACAAGCTCATCGCGCTTGGTATGATGTCCTAAGTGATTTCCGCGTAACATCTGGGTTCAGCCGAGGGACAATCGATACGACCCTCTTCATAAAATGGCAAGGCAAGGACTTGAGGTCGTCCAAGTTTATGTAGACGACATCATCGTTGGATCAACAAATCCACGGCTATGCAAGAGATCTGGAGATTTGATGAAGAGCAAATTCGAAATGAGTCACATGGGAGAGATGGAATTATTCTTGGGACTCCAAGTAAGGCAGCTCGAAGATGGCATCATCATAAGTCAGACCAAATACACCAAGGACATTCTGAAGAAGTTTCATCAAGATCAGAGCAAGCCCCTCAGCACTCCTATGTCCACAAGCTACAAGTTGGATGCCGATCCCACTGGAAATCGGTCGACATCACACTTTATAGCAGCATAATCGGTTCTCTTCTCTATCTCACCTCAAGCCGCCCGGATATTATGTTTGCCACTTGCCTCTGTGCCCGTTTCCAAGCCGACCCCAAAGAATCTCACATGCTCGCGGTCAAGCGGATTCTTCGCTATCTAAAGGGCACATCGACCTTAGGTTTATGGTACCCTAAAGGCACAACTCGGCAATGACCTCAAAAGACCTGCTCCGAACCGTTGACCAAAATCAAGCAGCAAGCATCACTTCATACCGGATGTATGGATTTCAAGTTCCCATGGTTCAGTCAGACCAAACTCAACCTAACCGCGGAACACCGCCGAGTGTTACTGACGATCTCAAACTCATTAAGCTACCCATATTTGGAAAATCTTGATAAGATCGAATAGCGGAAGATACAAAACTCCCTTAGCTCACAAATTACTCGGACCAACCGCCATAGGTACATGTACTAATTTTATTAGCTCCCAGGTAGAAGTCGCCTCATTTGGTCCAATGGCGCATGCACAATCGAGACTCACCCACTCATCGATCTCCCAATAGACCGATGTTTCATCAAATCACGGGGAACCACGTAATCTATCACTGCTTCGCTTGGAAGAATGAGATATTGAACTAAGTGGTAGTCAGCCCCACACCACTGAACTTTCTTGAACACATCGAGTCTAGATGTCCTTACTAACTAAATGTTTATATTATTTTTAGGACACATACACCTTTTCTTATCTGAACTTCGTGACCAGATCAGAACTTCCGTAGACACGTCATTTTAAGACATGCTTCGATGAGTGGAAGGAAGTCCTGCCATTGCAACATCAAAACAACAACTGTTCAGGCCATCGTCTTTGAGCTAGTCTCAAGAACAATGTTAACGGGCTGCCTATGTGGCCCCGGTTCATCAAAGACGTGTTCTCATAGGCCACGTCTCAGAGTTTGTCTCTGAAGCCGTGTTGACGGATCGCCTTAGTGGCTCCGTCTGATTGTTACGCTAACCGACATGTCGTTTGTGTTCTTCTTAGCCTCCTATCCAAGCATGTCGCTCTCGTTCACACGAATCTCCATGAGGGGAGAAGGGGATATGTACAAATAAACAGGTCGGACCACCCACCAAATTTCCACCGAGCGTACCACCCTGAAACCGGGCTCTATGGCATTTGAAAGGAACATTCCAAAGGAGCATTGGTACAACTTAAAACACACCCCACGTACACCTTCTTCGGGAGCCAGACGTGCTTCGCCGAGGCCGAACCAGACAACTTCCTTTGACGATGACGAATCTGGAGCCGTGAAGAAGAAGATTCACCATGTTTCAACTCCAGCAAAGGAGAACACTAACCTGAGTATCCACTATTTCTGCCACGCCAACCACTTTGAAGTCGGGCTCTCATGCAATTGAATGGATAATCTCAAGGAGCCCAAACACATTGTCAGAAAACACACTCCATGCCTACATTCTTCTGGAGCCAGATAGGCTTCTTCGAGGCTGAACCAGACAAATTCCTTCGAATATGACGAATCTGACACCGAGAAGTAGAGTAATCGTGATCACCAATCAACTCCATTATCTTGTCCCGACAACGCAATCTTTCCAATGATGATGCCCCATTTTGACCCATCGCATGACGATCTCCCCAACTCGATCTTGAGGGGGATGGTTACCAAAGCAAAATGGGAGCAACACCACTACAAAGTGCAATACCGATTACTAAATGACAAATATCAAGCGTCGTCAAAGAATCAAGCAAAGACCATAGAGTCTCGCCGATCCATTGGGAGACGAATATCAACGATACTGCCGGGAACATCGTTTAACAAGGGGGCTCTCGAAATGGAAGCTGAAGATCAAAATCTGGAGCTCCCAGCAGAAGTGCCTGTCCATGTAGGCGTGCTCGAAGAGCCCATTGAGGAGGTTCTTCAGAGAGATGCACAGCCCGAGGCAGAAGCGGCGCAAAGCTCACTTCCACTGGTGACGGAATAGGCTCATGAGGACACTGAATGTGAACCTTCTCCTCACACAGCCACCTCATCCGACACGGAGTCTGGTGAGGAGATTCGATTGATAAGACAGACTCCAAGAAGACTAAGCATACAACTAGAGTCCCTCTTCACCACCGTCACCACCACGTCAGACACTGCGCCGATCATCCCTTCAAGTGTTGTGGACATTTCATCGCTCCATCTTGAGCCGGAGTACAGCCTACCGGTGTCTGGTTCGCAGGATCAAACAGAACCTGCCGCAACACCCATAGATGAGAATCCCCACGATTCACCTCAAGGATTGGGTGGAAGTCTCGATCATTCACAACCTCAAGTGACTATGAGCCAGTCTGAGGAGCCGGTGTCTGCTCAAGGGTTGATAACAGGCGACATCTGTCGACCTGGTCCATCAACGACGGAGGCGTCCGTCAAGTTCGTGACCGAAGATCGACTTCAGGCAGCTCTCTCAGAAGCATTAATATCCTTTGAAGAAAAGCTTATGGAGAGCGTGCGTACTGCAATCGAGACGTCCCGCCAAGATCGTGGGAAAGCACCCGTCTCAGAGCCGTCTTCGTCACAACTTATCCTCACACCCTCTCAACCCACACAACCCTTCCCAATCGCCACACCCATCCTCACACACAACCTAATCAACCCCGCAACCGTACCCATTAGCGATCTCCACTCAATCTTAGTCGCCTGCCCACTAGAGCTGACAACTCGAATGC
Organism: Craterostigma plantagineum; assembly: GCA_027422505.1. NCBI lineage: Eukaryota > Viridiplantae > Streptophyta > Magnoliopsida > Lamiales > Linderniaceae > Craterostigma > Craterostigma plantagineum. Next base: position 35,564 of record JAPQWV010003107.1, read on the forward strand.
CGAAAGAAGAAGACCTCTTCCGCCGTTTCGTCGACCGTCGTGACTCGAATGAAACCTGTCAAGGCCAAGGCTCTCGCTCCAGACGCCGACATAACGATCCAGATGATCAGGGACGTCATGAGGGGGAGAAGAGGCCTCGAATACAAACACGATGTCAAGGAAGAAGCTCGGGCGCGACGCAGACAAGTGCCGGAGTCGCTGAAACCTCATTACCCACTACCCAAAAAACCACCACCACACACCGCACCACTCTAACCAAAATTGACCCACCAACCTTTTATATAAGGACACCTCCGCCCACACCAACGACCCTCACAAGCCCCTTGCTTCCGGAAGAAGAAGCAAGTGCCGCCATGCTCGTGGCCCTGGCGCAGACCCAAGCTACTCCCTCAGCCGCTCCAGACCAGCCGGGATTATCAGGACATGGTGTCAATCCACACGAGTTCTCAACAAGTATATCTTCGAAGGACAGTGGATGACCCATTCCATGCCCGACGAGCATCAGAGACAAGGGCTCAAGGACGTTCGCCACTTCTTACTGTTTGTCCCGATTGCACCAAACAAGGAATCAAAGAGGCTTTAATGGAATGAAAAGGGAGAGGTTCTCACCTTCAAGTGTGTGTATTGTGTGAAAAATAGGATAAGCCTTTTGATCTTTGATTACCTTTCAAATTTTTGTTGGTAAAACCTTATATACCACATTAACCCTAGGTATATTAAGGCCCAAACACTAAAAATTTAAATAATTACATTCTAGTCCAAAGCCCAAGCTACAAAGATGATTACAATATTAAACCCAAGACTTAAACTATTGACACAATCTATAAATATCCTAACAATCTCCCCCTTTGTGTCAATTGTTGGGAGTCTTGGAACTTGGGCGTTGTGATGGTGGATTAGCGAGTGTGTATTTCGCGAAGTCCTAGCTTGAACTCGAAGGCGCAGAGATTCCTTCGAATGACTATTCGATCAGCTATAGAGTCGATGAACTTCGCGAACTTGGATCGGCAGTGTGGATCTTCTTCCGAAAGGATGCGACAAATCCTCATGAGTTTGTCTTGGATGATGGTGAGCGTCCCATCTGGGAATTTTGCCACTTTGGAGCAGCGCAGCAGCCTCATCTTTCCCTTGTAGTTCGAGTAGGAGACCGCCCGATCATCTCCGTCGATCACATCGCCTTCTCGGTAGTCGTCCGCATTCTTAAAAGATGGGCGAGTTAGGTTCACCTTCTTCAGGTTGTGCTCCACCGCCATCTGCAGATCATGGGTGGCGAAGAATCTGACCTGTCGGAGCATATGGCGCTTGAGAGCTATGTAGCCCATGGTGACCGGTTCAGCCCGTACGAGATGTCCCGAACTTCTGAGGACGAGTCTGAACTGCTTCATGGATTCCAGCATGTTGTACAGATCTCCTAAGCGCAGAAATTTGAAGACCGCCTCGCTTACTTCACAGCAGCTCTCGTCCTGCCTCATCACCGTGAACACTGGATAGTGAACACGTCCTTTCGACTCTTGGCGAAGGTCAGTGACTTTGCAGATGGGGGCCCGATTCATTTCCAGAGCGATGTTTTCTTCATCGGACAGCGTCCTCTTTGTGCACTTGTGGCAAAGAAGGCTCCATCGATAGAGCTTCTTCTTTTCCTCGCTCCAATTTTGAATGTTCATCAGCTCATATTCGTTGACGGTCGTGATGATTTGCTCATTGCGCCGCCAGATCCTCTTCCTGATCTCTTCTTGAAATGGCGCGGTGATCTTCTTATTTTCCCACGGTGCTTCTGGTATATCCGCCGTGGGCACATCCGGTTGAGCAGCAGGAGCCTCAGCTTGCTGTGCTTGAAATTGTAGGATGTTCTCGAGCTCGGCAGGTTCAGCGTCGTACTCCTCTCTGTTCTCGTTTTCTGCAGTGTTGATTAGAGTGAGCGAGGCTTCCTTTAGCAGACGTCGAGCATTTTCCACCAACTTCCTGGCTGCTACTGCATCGGCGGGTGTGTACAGCCATTCATCGTTAAAGATGTAGGCCTCGATCTCGTTCTGTGCGCAGTAGACGTCCTCGGAAGCCATGTTGGAATAGGTATTGAGAGGGGTATGGCTGTGTGGTGGCGAGGGTGTTGCGTCGGAGGAGTTTGAGGATTGTGGGGATGGTTGTGGTGGAGATTCTGGTGGTTCGGATGAGGTGATGGTTTGGCTAGGATGATTTGGGCGTCGGTTGGTGTAGATATGGTGGTGTCCTCTAACGTCGATGTGGTAGTTAGAGGTTTCGAGACGGTGGGTGGAGAAGGTGTGGTGGTGGTCTCTATCGCCGATGTGACGGTTAGAGTTACGGAGACGGTAGTAGGTGGTAGTGTGGGTGATTTGGCTAATGACTCGGTGTTAATGGGATGGGATTTTTGGCTAGTGGGGTGTGAGGTTTCTGTTGCGGGCGTTGTTTCAGGTGCAGAGGAGGAAGGCGGCGTCGATTGTACGAGTCCTTGTGATTGTGAGCCTTGTTGCCTCTCCCCCTCGCGGCGATCTTGATCATCATCTTGATCGTCGCGCCTGATCCCGCTTGACTCGCCTTGAGTGCGGCATGTCATGGGTTGAGTTATTATTTTCTTCATTTGCTGTTCCTCCTCGTCGAGTATCGTCATTGACTCGAATCTTGCTCGTAGGAGGTAGAAGAGCTCCTTTGCGGAAATTGAGGAGAGAACAGCTTCAGCGTCCACATTTTGAGTTGGTGGTGGCGTCTCCGGGGCCACACCTTTGCCTTTGTCAATGGTGGACGCATCGAGACGCGCGTAGACTTTATCGAGGATAGACGCCTCAAGAGTCTTTGCAAACTCTTGAAGACGAGTCTCTAACGCGGTCTCAGTCACGAACTGGGGTAAGTTTAACAAGTTGGAATCACGAAGAAATCCAACTGTCACCGAATCGGAGAAGATAGCCGATCGGCCGCCCGTTTGCACAGGACGGGAAAAGACGGGGTCACTCAGACTTCCCGTTGGCATCATCGATGAGACAGACTCAAGCGAATGATGGCCTAGGCTCACGGTTGTTGTGATGTTGGCCGTGCTAGGTCTTCCGCTCTCAGTCACAGAGACATCACCGAGCGTTCTAATAGAATCACGAAGACTCTCTAGTGTGGTAAAAGGTGTATGTGTCCTAGAAACGTAAGAAAATTATGGGGAGTGAGGGCACTATACTCGATGTGCATGAAGAGGATGCAGTCTGAGGCGAGGGACTGCTTGTTTCAACATCGACTATCTCCAAGTGGGATGTCGATGGTATACGTGGCTCCTCGTGGGATGAAATATCTTCCTGTAGAGAGGAAGATAAGTGGATTGGTGGGGTCGTTTGCGTGGTTGAGCCAAATGCCACGTCTTCTACTCGGGAGGTGAACACATCACCTCCTGTACCTACGAGTTGGGCTCGGCTTGTATGTGATTGAGGAGGTCGATCGTGTTTTTGTTTCGATCGACGCTCCGTGGGATGGCTTATGTCATCCTCACGCGTTAGTTTTTTTGGTACGCGGGTGGAAGAGGATGCGGCGCGACTCGATGACTATTTTGTAGTGGGGGTGGGGTTTTGGCTAGTCCTGGGGTTAGGAGCATTGGGGTTGATCCGCTCCGTAGGGACAATGGATAGATGTCGGGGGCTTTCGCAGAATGTGGCGGTTGAGGCGCGATATTCACGGACGTGCGGATTTTGTCGGGTCTGCGTAGGCGAGAACGTCGTCCGGAATGATCATTGCGTGTCGATCTTTCGCCGGAGTGTTTTTTCTTGGCGAACTTTTCGACAGTGGGGATGATGAAGTGCTCGCTCGCCGGGCGGATGCGGATGTCGGTGGAGAAGATGCGGAAGTGCTTGATGAGCATTGGGAGCCACCGTATGTAGGGTATGAAGCGGTTTGTGACTCCCTTGGCGACTTCCCGATCTCGTCGTTGAATCATGGAGACGAGATCCGTCCATATGATGTCGGCGTAGTTGTACTTATGGTTGTGGGCGATGCCGGTGAGGATGGTGAGGATTTGGTGGTTCCCATGGTCCTGGCCGGCATGCTTCCCTGATATGCACTTGTTTATTAGGAGATATAACGTTCGCCAGGGTTGTGGTAGGTTGCGAGTGGTGACTTCACTGAGAACTAGTGGACCTTTCTTCTTCGTGTTCTCAGGTTGATAGCCTAATCTGTCTATGTCCTCGATGAGTTGTTCGTGACTTGGTAGTGGGTCGTGTGGTGAATAGACAGGTAGTTGAAGCACTTCTTGGACAATTTTGCGAGTGAGGACCACAGTTTCTTGATCGATTTTGGCGGACAGTGTTTTAGCACGGTGGAGTGGTCCAGCTATCTGCAAGGTGTGCCAGAACTGTTGCAGGTAGACTTGAGCTTCTGGCTCGCCATGAGAGAGGGCGTGTCGGAGGGGATGCCCTTTGAGGATCTCAATGATAATGGGAGCATCGCACCGAAAATTGTCTAAGTCCACCATGTGGTTGTTTGGTATCAGGGCTGCCCATTGACTTGTTGGGAAGACCTGCTCGATTGGTGGGACATAGGTTAGCGTATTGAGTTCTATGCGAGCGATGTCCCTTTGTAGTGCTGCTGCCTCAAGTGCTTCAATTGTTTCTTGATTTTTGCTGGTCATATCTGTACTTGACAGTAATTATAACATTATTAGTATGGATTAGATTGTCAGAACAGGGATGTGGGAGAAACAATAAAAGGAGACATAAACGTGCCCGGAAAAATAAAATTAAGATTAAAGCTAACTTAGAGTCCTTTTCCCAATACTTAGAAAACATTTGGATTGAAAGTATTCATGTGATATGAGACAATTTAGGAATTCATACGAAATTTTTTCCTACACTTAGAAAATTTTCAAGATTGAAGTTTCACATTTAGTGTAGAATTTCGCGTAGGTAAATTCAAGTTGTCCAAAAATTTCCGCATGTGATGAGAAAATTTGCTAAGTATAACACATAGTCATGTCTAGAGAATTTTCGCATTTTGTGTAAAATTTCGCATGTAATGAAAATTTCGCAGATTATAACACGTAGACATGTCGAGAAAGTTTTCGCATATTGTGTAAAATTTCGTATGCAGGGAAAATTTTCGCAAGTTGAGAAGTCTCGCAAGTTGTCCAAAATTTTTCGCATGCTATGAGAAATTTCCCTGATTATCACACAAAGCCATGTCGAAAGAACATTTTCGCAGATTGAGTAAAATTTCGCAAGGATGGAAAATTTTCGCAAGTTAAGAAATCAAGTTGTCCAAATTTTCGCATGCTATGAGAAATTCCCTGATTATCACACAAAGCCATGTCGAGAGAACATTTTCGCAGATTGAGTAAAATTTCGCAAGTATGGAAAATTTTCGCAAGTTAAGAATCTCGCAAGTTGTCCAAATTTTTCGCATGTAATGAGAAAATTCGCTAATTATCATTCATAGACAAGTCGAGAGACATTTTTCGCATATATCAAGGAAATTTCGCACTCAGTTTATCCATGAAATTTTCATATAAGGAAAAGTTTCGCAAGTCATGAAATTTCAAAGGATATCCAAAAATTTTCGGTTGAAATATTTTCTCAAAAGATATTAAGATTTTTCGCAAGCAGAGAAATTTTTCGCAAGTTATATGAAAGTTTCGCGGAGGGAAAAAGCTTTGTGGATTGAGAAATTTTTGGTTCACCGTGGTTGCGAAATAGTGAAGATGCGAAAAGATGTAATATGACGTGAGGTGTATGAAGTTTCGCGGGGTATAACTTCACTGTTGCGGAGAAAAATTTAACGTAAGGAAAACAAATTTCTCGGATGAAAGCATTCGCGGGACTTCATCCAATGTAGCAGCGAGAATTTTATAGCGCAAGAAATTTCTCGGATAAAAGTTTCGCGGGACCTTAGTCACTGTAGCAGCGAAAATTTAACGCAAGAGATTTCTCGGATAAAAACTTTCGCGGAAACTCACTCACTATAGCAGCGAAAATCCATCGTTTGGAGTATTTTTTCTGAAAAAAATTTCTCGGAGAAGAACACTGTGTGAAAAACGTACGAAACGACTCAATGATTTTTTGCCTTAGACCTATTTAAATTTTAACCAAAATGCATCAATCTGGACTCATCGACTCGAAATTGGATGGGCAATACAGATTTGGGTTTTTAAACTCCAAAAAACTAACATGCATCCGATTTTAAGCCGAAAAAAAAAACTTTTAAACCTAAAAAAAATAACAGAACGGTGCATATATAAAGCAAAACGAACGAGAAGCAGTTTATTTGCGATGTATTCATACCGAAAAGCTGATTTTGAGGACGGAGAATGCAGATAAACAGAGTTTGAAGACGGATTTGAAGACGACGACGACGCAAGAGGTTGAGAAATTTTCGAAGAGTAGGGTGCGAAAGTTTTGAATTTTTCTCGGGTATTTGTAAGATTGTGAAAAAGAGTTAAGTGTTTTGGGGTTTTGTGACTGTTCATGCGAGAATTAGAGTAAATGGGCTGAAATTCGCGGGCTTGGTCAAAATTGAGCCCTGAGCTGAATTTCGCGGGCTTGGTCAAAATTTAGTCCAAATGGATTTAAATTGGTCCAATTTTGACCCAGTTCGACCAAGAATTAACATTTCAACCCAAATTCAATTGGTCCAATTTTGACTTCATTTGACCAAAAAATTTAAATAAATTCAGCCCCCCCTTTTTTTTTTAAATAGGCAAAATCAGAAACTCCCCCTTAATCGAAAACTCCCCCTTGAGAGACATAATTTAGTGACACATAGAGAATGAAGTGAAGTGAAAAGACATATGTACACTTTATCAAAGTTCATGTAGGGTCGATTGATCACAACAGAATATTCAACATGCCCAACATAGTCACAAGGTGTTGGAATCGTTTGACATCCAACGGTTTTGTGAAAATGTCAGCTAGTTGATATTCGGTAGTGACGTAGTGCAATTCAATCGTCCCTTGTTCGACATGTTCTTTGATGAAGTGGTGACGGATATCTATGTGTTTCGTTCTCGAGTGATGTACCGGATTACTCGTCGTCGAATCGCACTCTTCGAGTCACAATAAATGGAAATTTTATTAACATGAAAATTAAAATCTCGAAGTTGGGTTCTCATCCACAAAAGCTGTGAACAACAACTAGCGGCGGCGACATATTCTGCCTCCGTCGACGAAGTTGAGACAGTTTTGTTTTCGAGAAGACCAACTCAAGAGTTTACCGCCCAAGAAGTGTGCAGCTCCAGAGGTGCTTTTTCGATCCATCTTGCATCTCTGCGTAATCCGAGTCAGAGAATCCAACCAGCTTGAAGTCCGATTGAGTGGGGTACCACAAACCCAGATTGGGTGTTCCTTTGAGATCCCGGAGAATACTTTTGACAGCAGTGAAATGTGATTCCTTCGGTGTAGCCTGAAAGCGAGCGCAGATTCCTGTTGAGAGAACGATATCAGGTCGACTAGCAGTGAGGTACAGAAGAGATCCTATTATCCCACGATAGACAGTTTGGTCAACGGGAGCACCAGATGGGTCCGCGTCGGGTCGGCCAGAGGGAGACATAGGTGTAGCAGCAGTCTTAGCATCCTTCATTCCATATTTCTCGAGGATGTCATGGATGTATTTGGACTGGTTGATGAAGATTCCGTCGGGGAGTTGCTTTACTTGAAGACCCATAAAGAAATTCAGCTCGCCCATCATACTCATTTCAAACTTCTCTTTCATCAATTCTGCAAACTCTTCACATAGTTGTGGTTCTAGTCGATCAAAAATGATGTCATCGACATATATCTGCACAATCATGATGTCCGGCCCACTCCGCTTTGTGAAGAGAGTTGTATCCAGAGATCCTTTCTTGAAACCAGACTGAACAAGGAAGTCTGAAAGGACGTCGTACCAAGCTCGGGGAGCCTGTTTTAGTCCGTAGAGGGCTTTGTAGAGTCGATATACGTGATGAGGAAACTCTTCGCTCAAGAACCCTTCCGGTTGATCAACGTACACTTCTTCTTTGAGAAATCCATTCAGAAATGCAAGTCTTCACGTCCATTTGGTAAACTTTAAAGTTCTTGTGAGCAGCAAAGGTGAGAAAAATTCGTATTGCTTCGATCCTGGCGACGGGGGCGAAAGTTTCATCGTAGTCGATGCCTTCTTGTTGGTTGTACCCTTAGCCACAAGTCTTGCTTTATTGCGGATGACAATACCGCCTTCATCCTTTTTGTTCTTGAAGATCCACTTCGTGCCGATAATGGATCTGTTGTGAGGGCGTGGTACGAGTTCCCAGACTTGTAAACGTTCAAACTGATTTATTTCCTCCTGCATTGCAATCAGCCAATCAGGATCATTGAGGAGCTTCAGCTACTCGTGATGGTTCGGCTTGACTGAGGTAGCAAGCGAACAGACTTTCAATCATCGTAGCCGAACGTGTCGAAACACCGGATGTGGGATCCCCAATAATCTGATCGGTAGGATGAGAGCGAGCCCAAAGTGGTATGGTCTGTGAGGAGCTGGCCGCATTTGTATCGATTGGAGGCTCATTAGATTGGGATCCGGTGTCCGAAGAAGAGATCTCAACCGTAGTAGATTGAGAATATTCAGCATCAGGATCAGCAATGTTCCCAGGGTTGGGTAAAATGTCGTCTTCGTTGAGATTGAGATCATCCAAGTTTGGCGGGACGACATCATTGCTGATAGCTGGTGGTGTAGGTGGGGTGGGTGCAGCGGTAGTTTGAGTGGTGGCGACGGGAAGTCTGGGGACTGGATAGAAGTACTCGAAGAGTAGATCGAGTTCCAGTTCACCAGAATTGCCCTCAGATGAGGAAGTTCCCGTCGTTGAAGGTTGACCTTTTGTCAACGACTGTAGAAGACCTGGTTCGGGACTGATATGAGCAGAAGCCATGAGGTCGCCTTCGCTTTCGTCAAATGTGACATTTGTGCTCTCTATTACTGATCGTTTCTTCCCTATGATAGACTCTGTATGCCTTCGAGTTCAGCAAATATCCAACAAAGATTCCTTCTAGTGCTTTGGATCAAGCTTCCAAGATGTTGCCGATCATTGGCCACAAAACATCGGCAACCGAAGACCCTTAGATAAGATATATCTGGAATACGACGGTTATTCAGCATCTCGTATGGGGTGCGGTTGAATCTCTTGTGGATGGAAGCCCGGATCTGCGTGTAACAGGCCGTTTGAATGGCTTCGCCCCAAAGAGAGTGAGGAAGTCCGGATTGGATGAGGAGAGTCCTAGCTGCTTCAACTAGTCTCCTATTCTTACGCTCAACGACACCATTCTGTTCTGGTGTCTTCACAGCTGAGAACTGCTGGGTGATGCCCTGAGTAGCATAGAAATCACTGAGCTTCTTGTTCTTAAACTCAGTTCCATTGTCAGTTCTGATAATCGAACCTTCTGTTGATGAAGAGTTTGGGACGTAACAACAAACTCGATGATTAAATCAGGAACTTCATCCTTTGTGCGAACGAGTTTCGTCCATGTATAGCGTGAGAAGTCGTCGACAATCACAAGAATATACCGTCTTCCTCCGAGTGTAACCGTAGGCATTGGGCCACATAGATCCATGTGTAAGAGCTCAAGGATGAGCTTAGAGGACGGTGTTTCCTTAGAGATGTGTGATGATCGCTTCATCTTCCCCAATTCCACAGGCAGAGCAGAGGTGTTCCTTATGATATGACAGTTGGGGTAGACCGTTGACGAGTTTATTCTGACGCAGTTTGTTGATAGTCTTGAAATTGAGGTGTGAAAGACGCCGGTCCCATAGATCGTTCAACTTGGTGCAGCACGGGAGAGAAGGCAAATGGTCGAGAGGTCGTAAGATTGAGTACGTAGAGGTGAGATGTGCGTGTTCCAGAGAGAAGAGGTAGTCCCGAGGCATCGATAATGCTGCAGATGTCAGATTCGAAGAGAACTTTTGTATCCTTTGTCGCAGAAAACGGCCATGCTGAAAAGATTGTAGCTCAAACCCTCGACGTAAGAGATGCCCTAATCGGTCAGTTTGTCATGGATGAGATCACCAGTTCCGAGAATTGGTGCCATTTGACTGTTTCCGAAGGAGACCCTTCCGAGATAGCGCTCGGAGAAGTTGCTCAACAGCTCTTTGTTCCCCGTCATGTGTGGGAGCAACCCGAGTCTAGATACCACACATGACAGACCGCAATCATCAGCAAACATGGGTCCCCGTTACGGACGGGAC